>JAJMLU010000007.1:0-48193 GCA_030569835.1 Pichia sp. NRRL Y-27261
AATCAACATCTTCTAGTTCTCTGATATAGGATTCCACCGGCCATCCGATATCGTAGAGCTTATTACTAGTTACACTATTAAGAAGCTGTGTCCGTACAAGTCTTATGTGTGGCTATGAGTTAACCAGCGGGTTGATCCACACTGGAGTAGGCAGTGATATGTCCGCTACCAGCATGTCGCTACTACTCCCTTACAATTTTGTGTTTTCCGATGTAGTGTAATGGCTAGCACGGTTCGCTCTCACCGAATCGATCCGGGTTCGATTCCCGGCATCGGAGTTTACAACTTATTTTTTTGAATAACGTCATCTTTTTGATGATTTATTTGGCTTTAGTTTTTATTTAATTAAAGCGGAGAGTTAAATACATAAAAAAGTGTTTAGATTTAAATAGTTTATGGGATTGCTAATAAGAGCTTACCAGTAGTCTTTCTAGATTCCAAATCCTTAGTTGCTGTTGGGTAATCCTTTAATTCATAGACCTTGTGAATATCGATGTTTAATTTCTTTGAATCGATTAAACCGAATAATTCAGTAGTGTAATGCTTGAATTCTTCAGCTTCGGTAACATAACCGAACAATTGAGGTCTTAAAAGGGTGATGTTCTTTGGTGATAATCTGTTAATACCCAATGGTGGGACTGCACCGGATGCGTTACCATAAGAGACAATGGTACCCTTACGTTTGATAACCTTCAAGTCTAATTCGAAAGTATCCTTACCAATGGAATCGAAAATTGCATTGACACCCTTACCGTCGGTGATTTCCAAAATCTTCTTTTCTAATTCATCGTTGGATAATTCTGTAGAGTTCAATAAGAATTCTGCACCGTTGGCCTTTGCCTTTGCTAACTTTTCTTCAGTTGATGCAACGGCGATAACGTGTGCCTTCTTGACATTACCGATCAATTGATCTAAGATCAAACCGACACCACCTGCTGCGGCTGTAACTAAGATATAATCACCTTCCTTGACAGCGTAAGCTTCGTTAATGAAAGTCAATGCGGTCAAACCTTGGAGTAAGGATGCAGCATAGACCTTCAATTGTTCGTCAGTGGCATTAGGACCTAAGTTTAAGATGGAAACCTTGTTGGCTGGAAGCTTACTGTATTGGGCAAAGTTTTCAGGACCAAGATAAGCAATCTTGTCACCAACCTTGAAGTTGGTAACACCGGAGCCAATTGCAACAACTTCACCAGATGCTTCACGGCCTGGAATGTATGGGAAGTTAGCTGGATAGATACCATTACGGAAATAAACTTCAATGAAGTTGATACCGGTATACTTGTTCTTGATTAAGATTTCATTTTCTGAGATTGTTGGAACTGGGAAATCGGTAGAGTATTGTAAAACTTCTGGACCACCATTGGCTTCGTAGAAGATAACGGCTTGCTTTTCTGGAATTGTGGACATTTTTCTAGATTGTGAGATCTTTGATGATTGTGAGTAGAGTTTTTGTTGGAATTGAGCTTGTAGGAGTGTTCTTTCTCTGGAAAACTGGACGAGGCTGTTTTTGAGAAGAGAGAGGTGTGTCTGAAGGGGGAGTGTGTGTCGTACGAGGGACATGGGTGGGATCGTTGCAGAGGAAGTGTGCAGCTTAGTAATCCCCGGAGAGGAATCCTGGTGCTTTTATAAGCTGACAAAAGCTGGGGAACGAGGAGAAAAGCTCAGAGCCACGCAACGGGACGTGCGCCACACTTTGCGCAGGCACTGGAGCTGGAGGACACGGGACAAGTGACAAGTCAGACAGTCGCCGATGCTCAGCTGGGTCTGTGGATCTCTGGGTGGCCGGCTGCCGCTGCACACCACAACCACAGACACCACAGAGGACACAGCTATGCTGAAGAAGAGCGTGATAGTGGCATTGGCCGTCGTGACGGCGTTTCCACACTCCATCAACTGTGGTTCCTTCTACGATAAGAAGTTCAGCGTCATCAAGAACAACCTCTTCAACAATAATGACTACGACAGCTCCAACTACACACGCTACTCCGTCAGATCCAACCAAATCAACTACCAATGCTGGATACCCCATGTTGAGGACGATCTTGACCGCTCCAGATATAACACCACAGATGACGAATCCAACATCAGATTAGAATTCGAGAAGAACCAAGCCATTGACGCCATCAAGGAGTTCAATTTCCAAAATAGAGATAAATACGTCATACAGAGAAACGGATACTGGAATTACATGATCAGATATGACCATGACATCCACCAGTTCCACGAATTAGACAACCTAGCAGGTCTTATTAAGATCAGTGACGAATCTGTCTTTGCAGATTTTAAACTTGCATCGTGGAGTGATGACGATAAGACCACAAGTTTCAATTCTCTACCATATCACAAATACCCAACGCCAAAGAACCCATATCAATCAGAATCGGATTTCGAATTAATCACAATGGAAGATGGATTCAAATACGTCACGCATAGAATAGGAAATGGAGAGATATGTGATTTGACAGGTTTACCAAGATCGGTTACAATCAAATACCTTTGTAATGATAAAACCGAAACACCAACTATACGTACGGTTCATGAATGGAAGACATGTGAATATGCGATTGAATTAGAGAGCGATTACTTCTGTTCTTTCAACATGTGGACTCCCCCAAAAGATTTAATTTCTCATGATATCAATTGTTACCCAGAAAATCCAGAAGATTTTACGGGTGTAGAGATTGTGGACATGAAAAAGATGATTGTCGATCCATTGATCGCTGGTGTTTTCATGTTGAGAGACTCAACAGATAACTATAAATACTCATTGCTCTTGACGAAAGATTATAGCCTTTGGACAAAGGATATCGAAGGTGTTACGCCCAATGACAGTAACTTCCATAGACTGCTAACTGATATTTCATTAGGAGTCCACAATGCTATAAGGAACAAGAAATTTACTCGTTCGACAGAGCAAGGTTTAGAACAAGTTAGACTCAATGATAGTTTCAAAGTTGTATTGAAACTATTCAACCAAGATAAATCATATATCGCAAATATCAATATAGAACAAGATGAAAATGGGTTTATTGTGAGTTATTTCACCGATGATCAGGTTCCTGAAGAAACAAATTTCTTACATTTCCAACATAACGGTTGAAAATTTAATGATATGTAGAAGAAGTTTTGTTTAGTATATACAATTTTTTATTGATACAAATACACAGTTATAGAAAGTAAAGGTTATAATAATATTAAATCTTTGGAAAGGACGGTCATCACCTCTTTCTCTTCGTCTTCGCAGTTTTTTGATTGGTCACAGAAACAGAAGCAGGTAATGTACCTTGGTAAGTATGTTGTAAAACTGGTAGTCTCTTATCAATATCAATATCTAATTGATTAGGATTTATATCTTTAGCAGCAATTAAACCTGTCAAAAGTCTCTTTATTTTGAAATATAATTTGGTTTCGTCTCCAGATGGCTTGAAAATTCTACTACCGGTACCTAGAATATTCTTGTTATATCTGGCATGCTTCTGTTGACGCTTGATTCTATCTTGACGTAATTGACTTAATTCATTAAGCAAATCACTGATTGTGGATTGAACATTGTTTGACTCAACAGCATTGACTTCTTCGTCAGTAATAACGCTGTTGTAATTGAATTGAAGAATGTTTGCAAGATCGATCTTTTTCTTTTCATCAGCAGCTTCACCGCCATCTTCTTCATCTTCATCATCATCGTCTTCTTCTATTGCATCATTTTCGTCTTCTTTTGCGGCCTTTTCGTCGTCATCATCATTTTCATCGTCGTTCTTTTCTACACTGGAAGCTCTTTCTTCATCTTTATCTTCAGAATCTGCTTCTTGTGGCTCAGCTGAACCTTGTTCTTCGGCATTACCGTTGGCTTTGTTAACTAAAGCGTCGTACTTTTCCTTTGCTTCAATTAATTTCTTGAAACCAATCTGTTGACACCATGTTAAACCCTTCCAGTCATTAGAAATAATAGATTGAGTCTCATCGTATGCTGGTGCAAAACTGAAATTTAAGCTTGTTAAACCATCTCCATGTTTAAGCCATTGGGAGGAAATCAATCTTAACCAATTTGGATGCATATAATTTTCTAAAATTTGTCTAATGTTTGGCACCTTACTATCTGAATTGGTGAATTTGGAAAAGGTTTCATCATTTACCATTG
This sequence comes from Pichia sp. NRRL Y-27261, assembly GCA_030569835.1. NCBI lineage: Eukaryota > Fungi > Ascomycota > Pichiomycetes > Pichiales > Pichiaceae > Pichia > Pichia sp. NRRL Y-27261. The sequence goes on from JAJMLU010000007.1 coordinate 4,142, forward strand.
AGATGTTAGGGATGACATTATTGATAGTTATACCGAGTGATTGATCGATTATTGGTTCACGATCATCTAAATCTGATTGTAAGTTATTCAATGATGAGAAGAAAGGTATCTCGCCAGCGGCAAAGATGGATAAGGATTTACCGGTGTTGTTGTAGAAGGTTGATGTTATTATATCGAAGTCTTTTTCTAAGTTCTTTTCCAAACTGTCTGTTGATTCTATGAGTTTTAAATGTGATTCGATAGTGAATGGTTCACTTTCCTTACTTTCGTCTTCGTCATCTTCATTTTCATCTCCCCCCTTTTCTTCTTCTGTTTCTTTGGAAGGTTTTGGATAATTCTTGAATGCAACACCCAATCTAACGGCTTCTCTCAATAAGAGTTCCACAGAGATCTTGTAGAATTGATCGATGTTGACATAGATTTGTGGACTATCTTCGAATTCTAATATTTTTAAAATACATGAGAGTTTGATATCGTGGAAGAGGTCGTAGATAGAATCATAAGCTTTCGACTTGAACTTTGAATTCACAGAGGACTTCACGGATTCATCGATTTCCGGGTTGGCGTCTAAGAACTTGAGGAAGGAGTAGTTGATGTTTTGGACTTTATCTTCGTAGAACGTGTCTTTGTTTGGGAACAGTGTATCAAAGATGTTCATCCCATCCATCTGGGAGTACACAAAGAAGAGCGCCTCCAGGGCCTCGCTGAACTGTTCGGAGTGCATGATATGAAGCGGGAGTGTGGGCCGGTGTGTTTGTGCAGGGTTCGTACCGGATCAAGCAACACGAAACAACCACCTGCAACACCAACAGAAGCTCAACTTCATGTCCACAAGTGCTGGTTCTTTGCTTAGTGCTTATAACGCTACAAAATTTCTATAGAGGCTACAAAGTACAAAGGAGGGCGAGAAAATTGGGGGAAAATCGTGGAAATGCGAAAATCGCGGAAATTCAGTAGACGGCCCATGCGCCACCGACCTTGTGCTGCGCCACACGCTGAGGATGTAGGTCGACACCGCCACTCGCACCGCCACTGGTGTTGACAAGCTGAGCCCCGTACCGTGGAACGACGTTGCACTCCCGGGTTTCCACCCCGTCCTTGTTCTTGCCCGTCTCCACAGGCTTGCCCAGTGGCTTTGAGTAGGTGATCAAGCCGGTGGTCTTACCGACATTCACAAGCGCAGGGGAGGTGATATCATTCAATGGATGGATTCTCACCTTGTTAGCCTTACCGTTGACACTCTTCTGCAAGTGTGAGTAAACTAAATAATCCGGTGCCTTACCACTCTTGATGATGATACTACTTGGATGGAGGTAGATATATGAAGCTTCCGCGTCATTTGGAGATGTGGAGTTGAGGTAATTTGGTGTGAAATATGGAACATTCATAATCTTCATGTTGTTACTCAACTTGAATTCCTTATCAACGACATCTAATCTAAATGCAATTTGATCAATAAAACCAGCAGTAATCATTTGCTTGATCGCTTGGATTTGCTTCTTAGATGGCTTACCCAATTTCATCTCATCTTCTGTGATCTTGCTGGAAATCGCAATAGATTCTTTCATAGTGTTAACCTTGACAATATAAGTCAATTGCTTTCTCAATTTTTCAATTTCATTCATTTGTTTTTCTCTTAAGAAATGGTCTTGATAGAATCTACCCTTCTTGGACTTAGGAATGTGATCACTTGCACAGACAGCTGATAACAACTTCAAGCTATCACTGTATCTATCCAATTTAGTAAATAATTCACTAGATTTATTGTACTTCTGTCTCAAATTTCTCTTCTTTTCTAAATCATATTGATTCTCAGCTTCACTTTCACTACCACTATCATCACTTTCATCATAATCATCCTTAGGTCCACTACTGCTTTGCTTCTTCTTTTGGCTTGCCTCATTGATTTGAATACCTAAATCATACTCAGTTAAGAACGGATCACCGACAGACATACCAGAAACCAACGCAATAATATATGGTAAACATCCTTGTTGGTTTGCAATCAATAAAATCTTTGCAAATCTTGGACTTAATGGGAACAAACTCATCTTCTTACCAATGCTTGTAATCTGTAACTTTTCTTTATCTAATGCACCTAAATACTTCAATAATTGTTCGGCCTTATATAACATTTGTCTATTTGGTGGAGTAGGGAATGGGAAATTTGTAACTGTTTGAATACCCATACTCTTCATGTTTAAAACAACACCTTCAACCGGCATTCTTAAGATTTCTGGTTTAGAGAATTGTGGGAATTCACTCTCATAAACTGCAGATGAATAAATTCTATAAGTATGACCAGGACCAGTTCTACCAGCTCTACCGGATCTTTGGTCTGCACTTGCCTTAGAAATCCAATCAATTTCAAATGATTGAACACCAGAATCTTCGTCATAATTTCTTTCTTTAGCACGTCCACAATCAACAACATATCTCACATTTGGAATAGTTAATGAGGTTTCTGCAACGTTAGTTGCAATAACACACAATCTTGAACCGGCTGGTGGATCTTCAAAAATCTTCATTTGTTCGCTAGTTGGTAATAAGGAATATAGTGGTAAAACATACAATGGATCGTTTTCAGTTTGTCCTTCTTCTAAGGTTTCTTCAAAACCTTCTTCTTCTTCGTCATCCTCATCATCTCTTTCATCATAATCATCATTAATCTCAATTTCATTAACATCAAAATCAATTTCTTCAGCTTCAATGTCTGCATTATGTGCATCGACCTTGACATCTAATGGTTCATCATCTTCATGAATAATCATTTTCTTATCTTGGAATGGGAATTCTTTTCTTAATTTTTGAACCATTGCAATAATCTCGGCTTTACCAGTCATGAAAACTAAGATTGCACCCTTTGGTAATTTCTTATGGATCTTACATGTCTTTCTAAAGGCTTCATCTGTGTAATCGTATGGAGTATGCTTGTTGAAATGAACAGAAACTGGATACTGTCTAGCATCAACTTTTAAAATTGGTGGTGGGATATCAAATAAAACTTTGTTTTCACTGAAATCTCCAACTCTCAATGTTGCACTCATAATAATTAATTTTAATGGTGAAAATTTATCTGGTTGTTTTTCATGATATTCTCTTCTTAATTTCAAAACTCTACTTAACATACCAATTAAAATATCAGTGTTAACATTTCTTTCATGCGCTTCATCAATGATTAAGGCAGAATATTTCATCAATAAGAAATCAGTCATCATTTCTCTTAATAGCACACCATCTGTCATGAACTTAAGTGCAGTATTGTCGCTGACAGTTGCATCGAAACGGATTTGATAACCAACTTTATCAGAATAGTTACCCATTTCATTTCCAACTCTCTTAGCCATAGAAACGGCGGCAACTCTTCTAGGTTGTGTGACACCAATCATACCAGGCGTATCAGAACCAGCAACACCGTAACCAGATTCGTATAAAAATTGTGGAACTTGTGTAGTTTTACCAGAACCAGTTTCACCACAAATAATAATACAATCATTATGATGAACAGCTTCCATGATTCTACTTTCTTCTTGATAAACAGGTAATTTAGATCTAGTTTCTTGGATTTGGTCATCTCTAATTATATTCACTGTGACTATCTTTCTCTTTAATTGTTCATTTATTGGAATGAAATCTTCTTTCAATCCATCTTCAAGATCTTCTTTACGGACAATAGCTTCGTATTTCATTTGTGGACCAGATGGTGCTGTGAACGCTTCACGTCCGTCTAACTTACGTGCTTGTTCTTCTGCCCATTCTTTGAAATCTTTGGCCTTTTGGGTATGTTCCTTTTTGATATCAATTTCAATCTCAACATCTTCATCAGAATCTCCTTCTTCTTCACTGGAATCTTCTTCTGAATCATCATCATCGTCATCTTGTTCTTCTTCTCCTTCGACTTCAGATTCATTGTCTTCAGAGTCATTTTTAATTTTTTCATCAGAATCTTCTTCCTCTTCTTCCTCTTCAATTTCTTCATCATCTTCGTCGTCATCGTCATCATCTTCTTCTTCAACTTCTTCATCAGAACTGTCACTCATAAAATCCATGTCATCTTCTTTGTTTTGATTACTCTTTTCATCTTCTTCAACTTTGGATCTCCATGAATAGTTCTTCTTCTTCTTTTTAGGTTTAGCCTTTTCAATATTGGCAAATCCAAACCCGGTACCCATACCAGAAAATGGCTTTGCAGGTCTGTAATCTATAAAACCAGAACTTGCTGCTGTGGTACTTTTGAATTCTTCTTCTTCATCCTCATCTTCACTCTGGGCTGGTTTATCATTTTCATCATCTTCGAGTAATTGATCCCAACTCTTGATTTCTCTTTCTTCGTATAATAATGATCTGGTTTCATCAGTTGATTTTCCTAATCGTTCCAATTCTATAGCTTCAAGAATCTTTTCTTTTTTAGTTTTCTTGTCACCGGAACCGATTAACTTAGCAGATTTCAAAATACTAGTATCAATTCTAGTTTCTTCTAATTTCTTAAGTAAGATTTCCTTTTCTTCTCTCTTAAGTTGATGTTCAATATATTTGTCCAATCTTTTCTTTTTCTGTCTAGATAGTTTATCCTTATGCTGCTCTAATAATTGTTCTTTTAACTTTCTCTTTCTTTTGTTCTTTTCGTGTTCTATACCACTGACAATGTTGGTGTCCACGCTATTGTCTGGTTTATCTGAGGTATCAACGTTTGTGTCATCACGGTGATCATCGCTGACTTCTTCTGCAAGCTGATCTCCAGCTTTACCATAGAACTTTCTAGCCATTGTTGCAAAATGTCACTCTATAGATGTGGATTGATGTGTGTGTCTCGAAAAACTCAAAGAAACACCGAAGAAGACGAATCCCCGGATGAAGTTCCAAAGAAAAAGATACAAAAATTTTTTGCACTGAAAAATTAAGCAAGGCTGTCCGCACAGCCCGGAAATCCACGATCTCTTAGCTTACTAAAAATGTCTATGACGACTTACTATGGCGATTTACCACGGTTGTTTACTAGGATGACAAAACGTTGCACTTTCGGGCACTCCCACCCAGTCCACCAGCCCAGATCAAGAAGTTCGGACGTTTATGTTTGTGGAACCATAGACACCTTATCTTACAACTGTATAGAAACTCATAATATCAATTGACCAGGAAAATAAATGACAGAATCCCCCAGCACAGACACAAAAGAAGAACCACCACGTAGGGCCACGAGAAGCACGAGATCAAGCACAGAAAAGACGGTGCAAAAAACCCCACAACCTGAAGAACCATGTGACGATGAATATGGATTTCTGGATTATCAAAACGTGGCTAGAATTAGACTAGGAAAATATGAATTTAACACATGGTATGGTAATTCTGCACTATTCAAAGAGCCAGTACAAAGTAAGATCGACAAAAAAGTCACAACCAAGTTATTATTCAGAGAGAACATCATTGATGTCAATGCATCCCCAACTAAATCCCCTACAAAGAAGACTCTTTCGTCAGTAATTGCTAGTGAACTCAACCAACATTCAATAGAAATTATAGATAAGAAACCTTGGATAGATGTACTTTATGTTTGTCCATTTTGTTTCAAATTCACCAATATTCAGATCGAATGGGAACAGCACATGAATTGTTGCAGATTTAAAGCAAGCTTACCTGGAAAAGTTATGTACAATGATGGAGAGTTGATTATACGGAAAGTCAGAGGTGTAGATCATAAACTATTCTGCCAGTCAATGTGTCTCATGGCCAAATTCTTTCTCGATAATAAATCCATTTTCTACGATCTTGATTATTTTGATTTTTACGTTGCTTACCAAATACTAGACAGAGTAGAGGTCCCAATGGGATTCTATTCAAGAGAACTGTTATCCTGGGAATCGAATAACCTATCATGCATTTGTGTCTTACCTTGTTATCAAAAGAGAGGTTTAGGTACCAAATTAATTGATTTCTCCTACAAATTATCTGAATATGAACAACAAATAAGCGGGCCGGAACGTCCATTTTCTCCGTTGGGAAAAATGACATATCTCAGGTACTGGTGTCGATGTTTAGCTTTAAGTTTTGTCTATGGTGCTTTATCAACTAAGAAACACGTTACAATACAATTGATAAGTGAAACAATGGGACTGCGAGTAGAAGATATCTTGTTAACACTTTCATTTTTGGGTGTTTTATATACCAACGACAAGAAAAATATTAGAATGGATTATTATTTAGAGGAATACAAACATAGTGACCATTTTGTCTTCGTCCAAGATGAAGAGTACATGGTTTTCATAGATAAATTGAAAATAAAAAAGTGGGTTATTGATAATAAAGTTGCAAATACAAAAATTTTAAATAAGGATTGTTTTGTGTTTTACTAGTATCAATGTCAAAAGATCATTCTTTGAATAAGTTTTGCAATTCTTCTAGCTTTCTCTTTCTTCTTTCTTCGTCACTGATAGATAATGCTTCCCCAAGTTGATTCTTTCTTTCTTGAATCTCCAACATTCTTTCTTCGATACTGTTTTCCATGATGAATCTAACGACTTTGACATTCTTCATTTGGCCCATACGATGGATTCTATCAATTGCTTGAAATTCAATTGCATTATTCCAATGCGGGTCCATCAAAAATGCTCTAGAAGCAACAGTTAAATTCAAACCCACACCACCAGCTTTCAAACTTAATAACAGAATACTAATCTTTTGTTCATCCTTCGGAATAGGCTCCTCAAATTCACTTAAGACACGTTGTCTTTGTTCTAAATTTAATCTACCATCAAAGCTGAGAACATCAAATTCACCTGTATATTTTTTTAACTCTGTACCAATAATATCTAAGAAACTAGTAAATTGAGAAAAAACAATAACATGTTCACCTGGTGTTTCTTGTCTAATCTGTTCTAAATGAATTAATAACGCATTGATTTTAGATGATTGTTCATTCGGAACAAATGGTCTGACAAAGTATTCCCTTGATTGTTGTGAAGATTGTGTAGCAGTAGGTTTTTGTGTCATGAAAGTTTCATTGGCATCAACATCAACCATATCAACTGGTGTAAAATTGTTCTTTTTGACAGTTCTGAATAATCTATTTTTGTTGATTTGAGTTCTACACATAGGACAGAAAACTTCTTCGGGTTTGAGCATATCAGTTGCATCAGCCTCATCAGCAATAAGCTCACCTTTATGATGTTTTAATTGGAATTCAAAATGTTCAGTTAAACATTCCATACAGAAGCAATGTTTACATTCTGTGATAACACCAGTATCAACATTGATAGGACCAGTACAGATTGAACAGTCAGTAGTCTTGAAATCCGGATATAATTCATAAATTTCTTCTTTCAATTCCTTAATTTTCTCAACAGGAAGTCTTTGTTGTTGATCATTGGCTTCAATCATTTGAACAAGGGATAACATTTCATCATCCACTTTAGTAGATAACTTTTGTTGCTTAGATGTATCCTTTTCAGTCGAGGTTGAATCAATATCATCAGCTCCCTCTTGATCACAGGTTTTAATTAAATCAACGTGACAACAAACTTGTCTCAATCTTAATAATTGGATTAAAATAGTAGAATAATTCTTGAAAACCATACCTGATTTAAAATTCTCATTGAATGAGTTGACAGCCTTTTCTTTTAACCAGTCATAAATGGCCAACTCTCTCTTATTGAATTTCAACTTTTCGATGACAACCTCTTTCGGTGGCAAAGTAACTAATAAATTACCATCCTTATCTCTTTGATTTTTAGTTCTACGCAATAAAATTGGGTCAAGAATAGACTTGAGTAATTCAACAGCAAAAGTAACATCTCTACCAGTTTCAAAGGGATCAGAAATACAGTGTTTCCATAATGAATGATAACACCATGGACGCATATCTAAGAAATGGACCAATGAGAACAAATCATCCAATCTATTAATAATAGGAGTACCGGTTAAAATCCATTTTCTATCTCCTCTTAGTGCATATATAGATCTTGCTGTTTTAGTGACCTTATTTCTAATATTATGACCTTCATCAAGGATAATTCTTAAGAACTTCATAGAATATAAACCAGTAGCAGCTGACTCCGACTTACTCAGTCTGGACCATTCTGATTGAACCATACCGTATGTAGTCAAAACAACCGTTGGAGGATTTGGTCCACACATTAATTCTTTCATATTACCAAGAGAATCTGTACCATAGAATGTGACACAACGGAATGTTTCGTTATTGGCATTAATCTTTTGAAATTCACGTTCCCATTGACTTAGTAAGGCCATTGGGACAACAATCAATGTTGTACTATACGCATAATCATCAATTATATTAGGATCATCTTCTGGTAGTGCTTCATAATGGATATCCTTTGGAAAAGACATCACTAATGATAGTGTAGTAATAGTCTTACCCAGACCCATTTCATCTGCAAGAATACCACCTTTACAAGTTGATCTAATTAGTGGCTTAACCAAAGATCCTGTACCTCTGTATAGATTTAAGTAGAAGTTATTTTCACAATTTGGAATTTCATCAGTTTGTAATCTTTCTGGAGTACGTGGCCATTTATATTCTTTCCACAGTGGGTTCAGAGAGTTTTCAAAATCTTTCAATTGTTGAACAACCTTCGCCTTTTCATCTTCATTCAAATCTGGATTGTTAATACCAATCATATCATATTCCTTTTCACGTTGTAACATCCAACTTAAACCCTGTCTTTGATATGGTCTTAAATCAAGCTTAAAATTATGAGGATAACTTTCAGGAATGTTTTGTTGTAAAATGTTCACCTCGGTACTTTTATAAAGATCTTTAACTTGATTCATAGAAAGTCTGGATTCATCAGTAGTGGTATTACCATTTTCATCAACAAGATCTTCTGGATCAATAACTTCTTCAATTTGGGCATTTTGATGCAATTCTTCGAATTGAGAATCATCGTTGTTATAACTCATAGGTTTTGTAAGATCAACCAAAGTACGTGGTGCTTCTTTTTCTTTAGTTGGTTTAATACCAACTTCTTTGAATAATTTTAAAATTGCACCCTTTAAGCGTGTACCAGCTCTGACATTACCACCTGGATCTCTCATGACTTTTAATTGTTCAATTTCTAGATCTTCATTGGAACCATCATTGACATTTTCACTCTCAAAAATTTGTTCAGATAAGAAACAGTCTGTTTGGATATAAAATGTATCACCAGTACTTAATCTACCGCCTGAAGTGTCTAATAACTTACTTTCAAAGACAACTGCCTTTTCATCCATTAAAACACCAATAAGGTCTGCAATACCCTCTGTCAATCTTCCCATTTCTCTACGATGTTTTGATCCATTTTCTTGATGATTAACATAAACCATGTCAGATCCAAATTGTTTAGTAAAAATTAATCTATTGTTTTCAATAATCGATGACAAGCTATAGATGGATCTAGTACACCAACAACGTAATGTAAGAGTACCGATAAATTTCTTCCAATACTTTTTATCAGATGGTTGAGTTTTTGACGTGACTTGAGGTTCAAATTGTGACATAATGACACGTCTTCTAACTGATCTAGTTGGAACAGTATATGATCTGACTTGTTGAGTTTGAGAGTAATAGTCATAGTCTGAATTATCTTGAGTCATAATTTCTGAGGCTCTCTTTCTACTGACATATTGATAAGTTGATGGCTTAATAGGTTTGAAATCCTTTTGCTTGATAACTGGTCTTCTAATAGCTATTGGAGCAGGTGCTGCATCATAACTATCATCATCATAAATAATTTCTCTCTTAACTTTAATCGGATTAGGAGCAATATTTTCCTTGGATAATTCATCGACTTGTTCTTTCTTAACTTTTAAGGCATCCACTTTTTGAAGAATAACATTAATATCGTCATCTGATGTATATTTTTTCAAGATATCTAGAATATGATTGGTCGAATCTTGAAGTCTATCTTCAGTTGGGAACTTTTTGAAATACATGACAGCCTGTTGAACTCTAATAGTAGGGAAAACCGATTTCAGGTTTATATAAAACTCCTGGAAATCAGTCCTCCTGATAGTTTCATGGAATGGTTCTTCTTGACTGCCCATTTTAGTCTCCAAAGAGTGATCAAAAAAGGTCTCAGATTCTGGACTAGCCATCTTGGATAAGCTTCCAGTCCTGCTGCTGAAAAGGTGAATTAAAATAAGAAAAGAAGAACAAGCAGTAATAAGCGTGTTGTCTTTTCAGGTCAACGCCGGCGAAAAGATCAAATTTTACGCGTCTGCCTTTATCATAGAGCAAAGAGCAACGGGCACAAAATTTCAAACCGACTCGAGCCTCAAGAATCGAGATCAGTCTTTTTACTTTTTACACTTTACACTTACAAGTGATAATAAATACTGAAGTAGGTTTTAGAGCTAAAAAAAAGTACACATGAGGAGTATAAACACTAATAAGTAAGTAGCATCAACCAAAAATACAAATATAATAAAACGCAGTATTGAAAAACTGTGAAAGAACTGAAATTAAAGCATTAAAAACACACTAATCATTAAGTAGCATAAGTAAAAGAAAAAGGGAATGAATACAAAATATATTGTGTAGTTGAATGCATTCTGATGATACTAACTTGAAAAAACCTCTATTATATATAAAAATCACCATTTGATAAATAGACCCAAAACCAGACATAAACCTTGTTGAAGTTTACCTTTAAATTTAATATAAGAGATTGAAAAACACATGGTTGATTTATTGAGATATCTCTGTTATAATTTTTTTTATTTTTTTCTTCTTTTCATTTAGAAATATGATTCATATTATTGTAATCTTAAGATAACGGTTAAAAAATTAATCCGTTTGGTATTTAAGGAGTTTTGCCTGAAAGTTTTTGAAACGCTATTTTCTTATGCAAACAGTGTTTCCAATTCGGCCAAGGAAACATCTTCAGGACTATCAATATCTTGATTAAGGAATCCTGATCTAACGGTTTCTAACCATTTAGCACTAATTGATGGTTCAACAGATGTATCGGTCATAATCGAACTAGTGATTGCATTAACAGATTCACTGACAGAACCGGTATACGAACCGAGAACAACTGCTCTTAATGCAGCAACAGCAGCAGCGGCATTAGGTGTGTTAGCAAATGATTTCCTTGGGACTCTTGGAGTGACTGCAGCAGCAGTAATAATTCTCTTTGATTGATTTGTAGGGGTTTGAGAAAGGGAAGTTGAAGAGTTTTGTCTTTGTTGAGATTCTTGAGTAGCAGTTGATGAATTAGATTTAGTTCTTTTATTAACAAAACTAATAGATTTTGATCTCTTACCAATACCAGATGGGATTCTTTCAGTAATCATATCAGAACCACGTCTATAATAACCATGGTTTTCATAAACGCTGACATCAGTATCATCATCGTCATCATCAAAATCTGCTCTTAGAGAGTTGTAAACATCATCTTCATCATCAGAATCTGGGATTGCAGTTAAATATTGATTGCTTCGTCCGCCAATGGTAAAATCACTCTTGATTGCATTATTTTGCTTGTTATTACCATCAATATTAAGATTATTATCAGATTCGTCTGAATTAATATCTTGCATTGGCATAGTAATATTCAAAGAAGCAGTAACAGGAGCAACAGAATAAGGAACAGACAGTTGAGGAATACCGAAATCAATAGAACCATTACCAAATGGTGAAGATTTGTCAAGTTGTAAACCAGCAGGTGAAATAGATTTCACAGATGATAAGTCTTGAGCCAATGGAGATTCTGAACGATGAGAATTAGTACCAGAGGCTGAATCAGCCTTTGATTTTGGTTTTGGAACAGCAGGAGAATTTGAATCAGAATCAATATCAATTTGATCCATTGACATATTGTCAGAATCACCAGTGGAATGAACATTCTTCTTTCTAAGTTCTTCAATGATCTTTTGAACATAAGCAGGATAGTTAGGAGATAAGATACCACGATAAACATAAACCATTCTCTTTGGAGATGAATCAGCCCAATCTCTTGATAAAGCATAGTGAATAGAAACATCACCCTTTTCAACTTTCTTAACATAGGCATTCAATTTAGCACTGACCAAATTAGAAGTTTTAGAAGATAATTTAGACATATCAGGATGCTTTTCAACCAAGACATCACAAATTTGTTTAACAGTCATACCTTGACTATCTGGATCATGCTCATAAAGAATGATAAAGATAGCTAATAGAACATCATCATCCATCGATGCATGATTATCTGGCTTTGGTCTATCACCGGTAAGTGGAACAGAAGTTGAAACACCACTAGCAAAATTAATTGTACGTTGAGATTTCTTTTCTTTCTTCTCTCTCTTTTCTTTTTCTTTGTCTTTTTTATCCTTCTTTTCAGATTTAGAATCCTTAGATTTTGGAGTTTGAGATGGAGTTGAGGTTGAACTTGAAGGAGTTTCTGGTTGATCTTCATCCATCATATCAGATGGTTCTGGAGAGTCATCAATATTAGTATTATTGTTGTTAATTGGAGTTGAAGATTCTGAATCCGAAATGACCTTCTTCTTTAATAATTTACCATTATTACTCTCTGGAGATGTAGGAACGGATTCAATACTTGGAATTTTGTCATTGTTGAAATCAGACTCTTCAGATGATGTAATTTGATCTTGAGACATGATTGTGTTTGAATATAATACAAGGAATGGATATAATATAATTTAATAAATATGGGTAATTAATAATAAATAGTAGATTGAATTTGAATTAAATGAATGGAATTTAGGGTTGGATATATTAAATGAATAAATATCTTCTTATTATTTTTTGTTTTTATATTGTTTTGTTTGCTTTGAAATATGGAGAGATATCCGTCTAAGTTCAAATTTGATTATTAGGTTAATGAATGAAAGAATGAAATAGTATTTGAACTCGGGTTCCAAAATTTAACACCAATCTCAAAAGCTTATATGGTAAGTTGATAAAATCAACAGGATTGTGATGAATAGAACAATATGAACAAAATTGAAAATATACTTGAATTTAAGTTAGACTAGAAATGCTTTAAAAATTTGTAAAAAATTGAAAAAGCAGACAAGTAACTTAATATTAGATACAACTAACTGTATTATAATTTGAAGTAGGGGTAGAAAGAATAAAGTATTAGTATTTCTGACTTGAGTGGAAGTTTGATGGATGAATAAAGAAACATGAAATTTCAATAACTCAATATGTATGGGGGTACTTACGTAATACGGAACTTAATTGATTTTCTTTTTGTGAGTATTTGAACTATTAATAATCTTTAAAATTTCAAACTTGTAATAGATAACGATGTACAAGCTGATAAACAAAAAATGATATTAAAATTCTCTTGAAGATGTAATGAATTATTAATGAAAATATTCAGTTTAATCTTGATTTTTTTAATTCGGAATTTAATCAATAATTATGAATTTGATTTGATTTGAATAAGGGTCTATCTAAGGGAAATGATATATTAAATCAATAAATATCAAGTGTAGACAGTGTTGATGTGTTGTTGTAGAGAAGCCAATTAAATAATAGTATAAGATCTATTGAGAAAAAGATACTGAATCCTTATGACTAACTGAGATGTTTTGATTTTATAAATAAAATAGGAAATAAAAACAGGGGCTAACTGATTAAGAAAAGATTAAAATGCTTTTCAATAATTGCTTACCGACTTTCCCTATGTTGATGATAGATGTAGGAGTCAAGGTAAAATAGTAAATAAGGGAGTACAAAATACAAAACACACAAATACAGATTAGAAAATAGAATAGAAATCGTATTGTGTGATACTGTATGTACTATGTTTGTATGGGCCTATAGCAGTGCTCCTACTCCAGATAAGCCGTTTCCTTAGATAAAGTGCACTGGCCCGCTATTAAAATTTCACTCTTTCCTAATTAGGAAGCTTTAGCTCCAACCCACGCAGAGCGGAGTCAAGAAAAACGCAGTCACACGCGGCCCAAATAGGAAACCGGAGGAAACCCTCCGCGTCTTCCGGCGCCGACGCAATTCCACCCTCGCACCGCACACTGGAACCCCGCCACACTCACTGTGCGGTGCGAGGGGTGCATAGCAATTGACCTAATGTGGCAATTGCTCAGATAACGGAGCTGGAGAATGGGTTTTCGATTTTTTTTTCATCTTACTGGACGTCCATTTTCAAATTTTATTTTTGACGTGCCGAATCGACCGTTGACAGATCTCTCGTCCTCTACTTTCGTGTCAGTATTTCGATTTTCGATCTATGTTTCTATACACTATTACACGTAATTATTTATTTTCACATTTATACAATTACACAATTGACATCATATCTTCTCATAAAACAACATGTATGCACTGCCATCAGTTTCGGCACTTCTGCCCATAGTTTCACTGTATCTGACTTTATCATCGTCAAATCTTACCCATCTACCATCCTTTTGCACTTCCGCAATGTAATGACCCCCATTCAATGTACCATAATGCCTAACTATACCCGTGAGTCTATACCCCCAATCCCCTGGATCTTGCCCACGAGATGGGATACCTTTCAATTGTTCTCGTTCTTGTTCAGTTTGAACGGTTGGCCAATACTTCTTCATAGTCAGTTTCAATGGTATGTTGATAGTGGCAGTGTTCTTGACAAACTTACCACCCATCATATTGCCAACAAATGAAAATCTTTCAAGATGCAAAATCAAAATCTTTGGTAGTCTAGTAATAGTCAATTGCTTTTTAGTTCTAACACCTTCTTTACATCTAGGACATTTCCACGCATTATCTCCAGTCAAGAGTTCTGGTGAAACAAAACTATCGATACAGTCATAAAGATCCAAATTCTTTTTCAAATTAGGTAATGGAACAGATAACATGTTGTATGGAATATAAGTTGTGGAAGTTCTATGACAAATTCCACATTCTAATCTTGAAGCATATTGACCGGCAAATATATCAACAATAGTAGAATAATCTGTCTTAAGGTATCTTTCCCATTCAATCGCAGAGGCCAATCTAATTGGGAGCGATTCTCTCTTGGCTTCGTCATCATCAGAAATCGCAGGTAATGCACTCTTACTTGAAGAAAAGTTCAAATCTTCATGAATAGTATCAAGTATGAAATGGAGAAATTCACCGGAATCTTGCTGATCACAATTGTTAAAGGAAGAGTTAACAGATCCTACGACTCTTTTGAAATTCTTTGGATTTGTTGCTGAATGTTTGGCTGTATTGGCTAACATCATTTTAACTAAATTATGATATTCGTTAGTCAATTTACCACCAGATCCCAACTTGGAATTTCTAGCAACATATTTTTGGTATTCATCTTGTAAAAGGTAATTTGTCAATTCCTTTGTACCAATCAAACACTGCAATGACGCATTCATATAACAAGAATTACCCAAATTAACTAATCCTGATACAATTATTGGCGATCTAGTTGGCGATTGTGATCTCAAAGGGGTATTAATTGATGATGATGCGACTTGTAATAATGACGTATTGATAAGTTTTGGAGGTGATGTTGTCAGCAATGGCGAAATTTGCTTATTAAAAGCAGTTGTTGATGGGACATACACTTGTCTTACTGGTGATGGTGATCTTGTTCTAGTTAATGGGTTAGTAATAGATGACAGAAGTCTCTGATCTATCATATTAGCATTCGAGAATGTGCTGAAATTGTTGTTATAGTTGTTGTTGAATCCTGTTGGAGATGGAGATCTCGAAATGAACGGTTTGGTATGAATATAGTTATGTTGAAAGTTTGGTATATTACTGTTGTTCATAGATAAAGGTGATGCTGTATTCAACATCGCATTATGCATGATCGGACTAACAGGTGCTTGTGGTTGTTCTGGTTGACTTTGCTGTAAACGTGGACCATCTTGATTATTCATGAAATACGTCCATTCGTCAAACCCACCATCTAATATTAAAGGTTTTCTTTTGAGTTTATATTTTGGATCTTTATTTTTCATATCCAAAGATTCATATAAACGCATGGTATTTTGCGCCACTTTTGCGTGGATTGAAGATTGATCTATCACAACAACCAGTTCATATTTTGCCAGTCTAGCGAACGTTTCCATTTCTCTGAAAGAACTTGACAACAAGGAACGATCTATAATATCTTGTACGAGGTATGTCGACTGTATTGATATTGGATCAATGTTGACAATATTAGGGAAGAAAGATATGTGATCCATTTCAAAAAGAGACCTTGGACGGAAATCAATTAATAGGACATTTTCTTTGAATCTCAAGAATATTTCCATCAAATCATCAACATCAATGTACACCTTCTGTGAGTACATATTAAGTATTCCGGATTCTGAATTATCTGATGGTGTTGGCGATGGTGATAAGGTACGAGGACGATTTGGCATGGAAGGAGGATGCACAGGAGTGTTTAAAGAGGGTATATTCATGTTGAGATTATTCATATTTAAAGTCAGATTTGATGGTGATGGCGTAAGAGTTGATGTATTTTCTATCAGTTTCGACTTTTCGATTATTTGGCTACCACCGTTAAGTAATGAATCGAATCTGGATTGTACATTAGATTGAAGATCAGTTCTGGAAGATTTAGAAATATAATCTTTGATATTTTTGAAATACCATTGGTTCTTAGTCAACATTTCATCCAGTTGTTTCAGATCATTCAAGTATATTATATTCATACTATTTGCATTATTGGAGTTGCTGAAGTTGTTGATACCAGCAGTGTTATTCTTTGCATGACGATCTAACACTTCCTTTGCGCAAACATAATCACAATAAGCCTCTTTGACGGTGTCGAGACCCACTGCATCATATGAAGAACTGTTTATACTGAGCATGATATTTGAGAAATGTTGCATCTGGTCCTGGATGAATATGATGGCAACGGGTATGCTGTTGAGATTGTGGTTGGAGTTCTGTAACCTTTCAAGGGCCTTCTCGTTCAAAGACTTGAAGACGAAGTCCACGTTTTGCAGCTGCTGCTTGAGAGAGCTCTGCAAGACGTTCGTATTGGGCGTCTCCATGGCTTCTGTTGTATTTGTTTCCCCTATGGAACCTGTAGTTGTAGTCGTTGCCTCTGTAGAGAACACCAGCAGTGCAGGCCCCTCCTTTGCCACCGGGCCTCCAACCTTGAAACATGTCAGCACTGTCATGTTGCCTCCCCCAGGACGAATTGCCTTGTTCGGCGACACGCGCGAGCTTATCTAATCAAAGTAGATTTGCATTGGTTTACTATACAGGTTAAGAGAATTATAAAGTGGGTTGTTGTGTGAATTAAAGGTTAAAGGTTGGGATGTATAGTGGTCTGCACACTTACTCATCCCAGTCGAAGTCTTCTTCTTCGTTTTCTTCGACAGTCTTACTCTTTTCCAAGAGTTCTCTACGTTTCTTTTCGTCTTGCATGATTTGTTCCTTCTTGCCGAAATAGACATTCCAGAAGTCTTCATCAGAAATCTTGGTTTCTTCAGCTGGGGTTTCGGTGGCTTCAGCTGCTTCTTCACCTTCTTTCTTTTCTTCTTCGACCTTGACGATCTTCTTGTAGACGGAGATTAAATGTAAAGCTTCATTACTGAGGAGTTCCTTAGATTCTGCCTTTTGTTCGTCGGACAATTTATAATCTTTGAATTCACCGCTCTTGACAGCAGTGAGGTAGATGGATGCATCACTTTGTAATTCGTGCAATTGACTTTCCGCTCTGGTACCTGGACTGATTCCCTTTGGTAAACTGAATAATAGTTCTGTCTTCTTTTCTTGGTTCAAGACGGTTTCTGGAGAATCACCGGCAATGAATTCGGTTAATTGTTTTCCCCATCCCGACCAGTTCCAACTACTGCCCTTGGCGGCAGAAGAGTCGTCAGAAGCGGCGCTCTTTGGAACGTTTGCGTCGATTTGGGATTTTATGAAAGTACCTAACGTACCACCGATTTGTTGAGCGTAATTTATAGTCATATTTTCGAATTTTTCTAATTCACTATCTAAATTATCCAATGCCTTGTTAGTGTTTTCACCTGCCTTGTTCATGAGTTCGGTACTGGTTTGTTTGAAGTTTTCCAAGTCCTCCTTCTTGACGTATTCGTCCAACTTCAAGTTGTCCAATTTCAAATTGTCTAATTTTAAATTCTTAGTCAATTCGTTAACATTTACATTAACTTGTGGCAATTTAACGTCATTCCATTGTTTTTGCAATTCTGGCAACTTCTCAGCAACCATGCCTTGGACCTTGTTCAATCCGTTCAATGCAGTGCCCTGGATGGTGGTATACGCCTTATCGACGCTGGTTTCCAATGAGTTGACCAATTCGTCAGTCTTTTCGTCGTGGACGACGGTTTCCGGGCCTGCTGCGGTCGTTGCGTCTTTGGAGAGGGTGTTCTCGATAGCTTCTGGGTCCATTGTGGAGTGTGTGGGGGTTATTGTTGTGTGTAGAGTGGTGCAAACCAGCCATCCGTCGCCTCTGCAGGCACAACTGGCCACCACCAGCTGTTTCAAATGGAGGTGAAGGGCCAAATTGCTGCTGCAGCGGGCGGGTCGCAGCGCTCGCACAGACGCTGAGCTTACGTCAGCAGAGGAAGGGTAGGACAGCACAGTTGCTGGTTAGTTAAGTATAGGTTAGTTAGTGGCACACCCTCTTTCCTCCCAAGAAGAGACACCACCAGCCAGAGACACCACCAGCCAGAGACACCACCAGCCAGAGACACCACCAGCCAGAGATACCACCAGCCAGAGACGACACATCACAGCAGCAACCATGTCCTCACTCACGTTCATACCGCCTACGAGATACAACAAGGTGCACTCGACGCTCTGCAGGGGTGCCCAGCCAACACAACAGAACCTCCCATTTTTAGACACGTTCCATGTCAAGACGATCATTTCCTTGACGCCGACCTCGGTCTACGACGTGGACACCGAGAACAACAGGCAGATCATCGAGTACATCCAGAAGAAGGACATCATGTACCATCATTTTGTGACCGATTCGAACGCCAAAGATAAAGGTAAAGACAGAGAAATTCCAATTACACACGAACAAGTTATTCAGATACTTGAAATCATACTACGTAAAGACAGCGGCAATGTCTATTTGCATTGCACGAACGGAGGCCAGATCACGAGTTTGGTCGTCGCGTGCCTGAGAAAGGTTCAATTGTGGTCCAGTGTGAGTATATTTGACGAGTTCATCTGTTATAGTTCCAGTGCCAACCATAACGATCGAATATTTGTGGAAGAGTTTGTTCCGAAGTTGAAAATACCGAAGAAGTCGGAGAGAACTTCGTGGTTATGGAACGGATTGAATGAAAATGTCATTTTGAACCACCCGAGTCTCAAACAGGTGGAGTTCATCAGTTGTAGTTAGTTGTAGTTAGTTGTACACTTCTTTCTAATATTATATAATAGCTTACACATTTTCTAGAATAACAATCCTGCCGCCATATCGACATTCCATCGGCATTGTTTCAATGCGTTCAAAGCAGATACTTTGTCGAATCCCATTTCCACCAAGTTGTCTAGTTTAGCCTGTTGTTCAGGCGTTAGTGATGCGGAGGATGGAGTTGGAACTGCAGGACGACTTACAGGTGTTGGCTTTGGAGCAGATGTAGTTGGTGTTGGCTTTGTTGTGGATGCATTTTGGGAATTCTGGTTGAAAATGTCTGTATCTGGCAGAATGTCACATGCTTCTTGTAATCTTTTCACTTCCCATTCATTTAAGAATGGAACGAGTTTACCATCGAGCACTAGGCCGTTTCTTTCTAAATCGATTTGTACTCTGAATCTCTTCATCCAGTCCAAACCAATCAACAAACCAACACCGCCAATGTCCAAGACGGTCAAACTGGTGGCACAGGACTCGCCAGAGATCAGCATTGGGACGGAATGGATTCTACCTTCACTTTCCTTTGAGCCGACACCTCTAGCGTGCATTTTAAAACGACGATCGATCAAATGGTTGAGATCGCATCTTTCACAAAGCTGTGGGTTGATGAGCGATCTTTGTGCACCCGTGTCGACGAAAGCCGGGACTTCTTGTCCGTTGATAGAGACCTTTATGTATAACATCGTGACATCGGCAAAGAATTCCGGGTTTTCTTCGTATGCTTGGTTTAAGTTGTTAGCAACGGGATCAAATGGCACGATGACGATCATATCGCCTGCACTGACATTGGACTGTTCAAGAGTGGTTGCGTTTGATGGAGAGAGCTGGACGTATTTGTGCATGAGAGTCTGGTGTGTTGGTGGCAAACCTGTTTCGGCTTCGATGTAAGCCGCCATGTCGGCAAGTGTCATGGATGGAGGCAAATCTGCGCTGAAGAACTGGTTGTTGAAATTGAACGTTAGTTGCATGGGTGGTAGTGTGATATAGTATGTATGGATGGGTGTGTGTAGGGGGAAAACGGGAAAGAAACACCTAGAAGAGAAGAATAAAGAAGAAGAAACGGCGACGCCATCAGCCTTTAAGGGCGATTTGCCACCTTCCCGATCGGGCAGCTTGTCGGTTCAGCGTTCAGCGGTCAGCTTCTGGTTTCTCGTGGGCTCTTCCACTTTCTGGGGGCTGAAAAGGATCAATGTTAGTAAAGCTGATGTACATTAATGGGGTTATATATAGAAGTATGGAGGCTTTATACAGATACAAAGTGTGAGTGTGTGTTTATGAGTGTGTTTGCGTGGAGAGCGTTACTTACTCCAGAGGAGCAAGCATGGTGAGAGATCTTGAACTCAGGAGCATTCTCTTTGTTGGGGGAGACTGCACTGGAGAACCGACCTCGACGACGTCGTCAAGGACGAGGTTGACCAGGTCGTCGAAGCCGACCAGGGTGCCTTCGATGACGTGCTGGTCTCTGAGGAAGGCACGGAGTCTCTTGCCGATGCACTGGTCGATGAGCTCGAGCGGGAGGGTCATGGACTCTGCGGCGGTGGCCTCTGCGGTGGCGGCAGTGGTGTCGAGTGTCTGCACTGGTTGTTCGTCTGCCATGGTTGTGTGTGTGTGGGCTGTGTGTAACTCAAACTCTACTTCACCATCACCATCACCACCACCACCACCAGAAACATGTAGCTCTCTCTTCTGTCCTCCAGAAAAGCTCAGCTGCCCGCGACGGCCCACCGCTCAATTTCGCCTTCCGCTCTGGGCAGAGGCCACAGGCCACACACCACAAGACACCACCCATCACTCATCGACTACGTAGCCATCTAACCTTTAACCACCCATTCATCCTCCTCTTCTGCCACCGCCACCACCAATCGCCATCCCACACAGCAGGCACACACCATGTCCCGTCCCCAACACCTCTGCATCAGACCATTGAACGTCACAGACATCGCCCAGGTCCTGGGCCTCGAAATCACAGGCTTCCCAATACACGAACGTGCATCCGCTTTGCGTATAGAATACAGACTCACCGTGTGTCCGGAACTCTGCAGTGGCTTGTTCATCAGAGAGTTCGACACAGACTCCGTCAACTCCAAGGAGTTACCCGACCACAGCACCATCAAGAAGGAGACCTTGATAGGCCATATCATTGGTACAAAGATGCTTTCCGAAGCCGTTACTGACGAATCAATGGAAGTGCCTTCCGATTTCCAATCGATCTTGTGCAATCCAGACGGAACTTTGAAAGACGAATACAAAACCCCGGAATTGAAGCAATTGGAGGCCGACGACGCAAACAAAGAACCAACAGAAGCTGAAGTTCACGCTGAAGAAGAAAAGAAGAGCGCCCGTATCTATCCATTCGGACACCACGATTCTGGTAGAACAATCGGTATCCACAGTGTCGTCGTCTCCCCAGAATACAGAGGCAAGAAATTGGCATCCTTGCTATTGAAGGACTACCTGCAAAAGATGGGCCAACAGTACGTTTCTGACAGTATCGCCCTCTTGTGCAAGAGCAAATTAGTGCCATTCTACTCGGGTGTCGGATTCTCTGATAAAGGCGTCTCAAGCTGTAAGTTCGCAGGGGAAGAATGGCACGACATGGTTGTCGTTCTCGATCACGACGAAGACGACGACGAATGATGGAAGGACTCGCCTTGTTTAAGCTTTATAAACCTCTAAATATAATAATGTCTACACTCAATTTTACAATTCGTATCTGAATCCGATATTTTCCGTATCAGTGTAATCTTGAAATCCTTTCACAATGGATTCGGCTTTCATCTCAGGTGTGACAATCCCGTACTTTGCATCCTTCTGTTTGTTCTCACAGACAAGCATGAACCTGTAGACCACACCGATCACAATCAAGGTACCATAACAAACAGATAATCCGATGATACCACTGATGTATCTTGGTGCCTGTCTGGAAAAGAATATATTTGCACCGACAATGTTACCGGCTGCATACATAGTGAACCAGATCCCATTGGTTATCGTCCTCTTTGTTGAACCTGCAACATTGGCATTGAGGAAAATCCACGCTAGGATGATAGGACTACCGATTAAAGCCTCTAACCACGTACACCCAAGCAACGCCCATTTCTTTTCAAGTGGAATAGTCGCAATGCCGATCAAACCACAAAGTCCGGGGATGCATATCACACTGAAGACAATACATCTGACATTCTTGAAAACAACAGCAATGACACCAGCCCCTAATATAAAGACAAACTCGATCCCTCCTGTTGGCATTTGCAAAATGGTCGTCTGCGTACCTGTGAACCCGAAACCTTTAATCAACGCCGAGCTGAAATTAGATGCACCACCATTGATTATACCCGTTGTCAATCCGATCATGCCATATACAATGGTTTTATAATCCGTCAATACCTCCCGGATCTGTTCTCTTTTGAAATGCGTGTTTTTGATACCCATCATGTTTTGTGAAACTCTTTTAACACCCACGAGTTTTTCCCGTTCGTTTAAAAACCTTGCATTGATCGGGGTATCCGGACAAACTAGGAGGAAGATCACCGACCAAACTAAGTTCATCAACCCGATCGTCAAGAAGATCAACCTCCAAGGAACGAGCGTCTTGTGCGTGGTATGCCCAAGCCCCCATGAAATAATGGCTCCAATCATCGTGGCGATCCCGTTAAATGACAAGAATAGAGACATTCTCAATGGCTGTTCCGACCGTTTGTAGAAGTTCCCATTCAACGCCATACATGATGGAGAAATGCAGCTTTCCATGACGCCCAACAAAAACCGCAATACCAAAAGTCCAGAATAGTCTCTAACACCTATATGTGCAATCAACAAAGTGGCCCAGATGAATATTGCCGAACCTGTGAACTTAGAGACGGGGAATCTCTGGATGAGATAGTTTGACGGGATCGCACCGGCAAGGTATCCGAAGTTGAAGATCGCAGCTACCCAGCTGTATCGCTGTCCGACCAAGTTCAAGTCTTTGGATAGCGTGTATGCAGCTGCATAGTTTAATGATAGTTTGTCTAAAAATTGAAGTGTGTATGTGATGCAAATGATCGGAGAGAGATAACAGTCGATTTTCCATCTGACCCTTTTATTGAGGGCTTCGAATTCGGAATCGTCGAGTTGGGTAGACTGTTTGAAATACGCCAGACATTGAATATCATCAGTGATTTTGCCATCTAATTGTGAAAGTCTCCTCGATATGATATTTGTTAGTGATGCTGAAAGTTCGGCAGAGTTCACCTCCACTGTCTCTTTCTTCTGTTCTAAAGACTCAACACCGGACATGTGTGTGATCTAAGGAAATACTAGTCAAGATGGAGAATAAAACGGTTTGTGCCAGTAGAAAAAGGAGAAGGCCGCAATTCGAAGAGATTAGTGATGGATCAGACCTTAACTAGATGAGGCTAGCGTTGATTGTAGAGAAGAAAAGAAGACACGACGAGAAGCCGATCGGGTAGGAAATGGGATAAGAAAATAACGGGTATGGAAGCAATGCCCGGGGAAGCTGGGACTCTGGGAATGTGGGTGCTACATGCACTAAGGCAGGAGAAATGGGCGGTTGGTTGTTCTTGGTGTTCTCTTGGTGGTCAAGTTGAAGACAAAGTGAAAATTTTCGATAACGCGAACGGCTGTGCGCGATAAGCTCGGTCTTTTCGTATTGTTCCGGGGAAGTGGGAGAGCTGCCGGGATTCTGGGGGTTGGGGTATGATTTCTCTGTGGAGTTGGTGTCCGGTATCTAATCTCTCTACAGTGACTAGCTCTATCTACTGCCCAAATCTCCCAAGAAAACGGGTACAGACTGCCTGCGTGTAAAGACTCTCCAGCCACAGGCTCCACAGCGACATGCACCGTGCAAGAATCGCCGGCGTTTATCCGAGAGCGTTATGACCACGGTCAATTGGCCAGTTAATTATACAGACCCGGGTAGAGACAAAGATAGCGGATGGCTGCACTTTCCCCATTGGTCGCCGGTTATCGGTGGACGGTGGTAGCTGATAGGACCATATCTTGATAAGAAGGAAAGAGATTAAATCAGACAACCGGTCACGTGCGTGTCACGTGCTCGGGGATACCGCCCCGCCCAGAAATTTTTCATGGGCGCTCAGCCTTCGCTTTGCATCTCAAAAACTTCTCTTTTTTCTCTTTTTCTTCGTTTAGTGTTTGTTGTTGCTTCAATTTGCGTCACTCCATTCCTTCACTCCACCTCGTTTTCTTTCACCCATTTATCTCTCCACACCGCCCCTTTAACCACATCATTCACATCCAACCAACCATGCCAGCCCTCCCAGTGTGGCACGACGAAGATGCTAACGATTATCAAGCCGTCTCCCCAAGACAAGCCTTACGTGTGGCTATAAACTTGAAGAACTTAATCGATACCGTCATTCCATGTGCAATCTCCGATGACAAAGTTAAGTCTTTCGATTTGAATTTACCATACGATGAATTAATGAAAACAGTCTATGAAGCTGCAGGTGGTGAAGGTGAAAGAGAAGACAAATTCTCAAGTGCACGTAGATACCAAGCCTGTCTTGTTTTCTGCCTATTGAAGGTTTCCGGTTGGTATGACACTTTAGCCGATGCAGAATTAGTCAATAATGACATTTACTCAACTCGTTCTTTATTCGCTCAAAAATTAGCTTGTATCATCATCGATAGTGAAAAAAACGATAAATATTTATTCATTTCAATGCTATGTCACAGATATTCAATTAATTTAAACGATGAAGATTCTGATCCTGAAAATGCCCTTGAATTAGGTTCCGATACCCACTCTTTAATCATCTCCACCTCCGGTTATCAAAGATGTATTAAATGGTTATGGGTCGGTTGGATCGTCCAATCAAGAAACGATCCTTCCGAATACGTTTTATTCAACGGTAAATCAAATACCAGTTTTGCAAGTCATTTCGATCCTGATAGAATGCAAACACCATTATATCAAAATGTTCTCGAAATTGCTGTCGCAGTCGTCTATTTGATCCTCTACACCTTTGTTGCCAATATCGATACCATTCC
The DNA here is from genome assembly GCA_030569835.1 of Pichia sp. NRRL Y-27261. NCBI lineage: Eukaryota > Fungi > Ascomycota > Pichiomycetes > Pichiales > Pichiaceae > Pichia > Pichia sp. NRRL Y-27261. The sequence goes on from JAJMLU010000007.1 coordinate 29,464, forward strand.
AGATACATTTAACATCGCTGAACTCATTCTTTATGCATTCACTATTGGTTTCATCTTGGATGAATTCCAAAGATTCTACCATTTCGGTTCAAGTTACCTTTCCTTTGCAAGTGCTTTCAATGACACATTATACTCCATCATCATCATTTCTCTTGGTTTCAGAATCATGAGTGTTTACGCATTGATTGAAGGTAGTTCCGAAATTTACAACATTACTTCTCAAAGATTCGTCGCAATCGCAGCCCCATTCATGTGGATTCGTATGTTCTTCTTCTGTGATCTTTACAGATTCTTTGGTGTCATTATCGTCATGATCAACACTATGATGAAGGAATCTTTGATTTTCTTCTTCTTATTAACTGTCGTCATCATTGGTTTCTTACAAGCCTTTATTGGTTTAGATCAAGCTGATGGTAAGAGAGACTTAACTTACTTCATTGTCACAAACATGCTACAAACCATTTTAAGTGGTCCAAATTTCAAGAGTATCGAAAGATTCGCTTATCCATACGGTAGTGTCATGTATTACTCTTATACTTTCTTAGTTACTGTCATCCTCTTGAATATCTTGATTGCTTTATTCTCTCAAGCATATTCCGAAGTTATCGACAATGCCAATGAAGAATACTTACATCAATATTCAACCAGAGTTTTGAAGTACATTAGAGCACCAGATGCGAAGATCTTCTTCCCACCTTTCAACCTCATTGAAATCTTCCTTTTAGATATCCCATTATCTTGGTGGATGGACGAGGGTCTGTTCAACTCCATCTGCAGTAAAATCATGCTGGTTTTATACGCCCCATGTCTTTGCGTCATTGCCAACTATGAATCCAAACAAGCAAAGAGAATTACATACAACAGAAAGTTCAACTTATCTGACGACGCCAACGAAGAAGACAGAGAATGGTTATTAACCGACGGTTATGAAGAAACCATGAATGATGAAGCCAACAGACACTTAATCGCACAAGCTGTTGAAAGACAACAGAATGCTGAAAGCATGGAACCGGAATTCGCAAAGAACTTCCCTGAATGGAAGAAGAAACTCGAATTGTTAGTCCCACCTGTTGATAAGGCTAACAGTGCCGGTGTTAGTATCGAAAGTTATGAAATCATTAACCACATCAGCAAATTAACCGAAAAGGTTGAAACTTTAATTCAACAAAACGAAGAATTAAAAAAGGAATTACAATCTAAAAATTGATACCACTAGGCAATTAGCATTATACCATGTTTACAACTGTCTTTTTATTTTATTTACCCTCTATTTATTTGTTAATATCTATTTATTAATTACTTCATGTAGCTGGAAACTTTGATTTAGTGTGGTCAACACGGTCGATCTGTTCACCACCAGTCAACAATCTCGCGTTACATTCCGCATTCGGACATACATGTTTTTTGACAGATTCACACGGTAAACAATTCGAGCTGTCTCCACAGTTACCTATTACCCATCTCTCTTCTTCTTCTTCACCGCCACATCACATATCCTAAATCAATTGGCACACATATACATACAATATCATATCCACATAGCGTTAGATAAGGCCAATATGAATGAAAGTGATACCAATGCCAACACTGACTTGGACACTGAACAAAATGCCATGTTGGTGATACTCAACTCACTTGTGCATTATAGATCCTGGGCGAAAGATAACCTCCTACGAGCAAAGATCATGAGATACGACGTATTATCAGAAGAAGAGAAGACCCTTTTTCATTGGTTTCCTAACTATATTACCCAACTTGAACATTCCATTAATATCAATGCTGATTTTTTTGAAATGGTTGCTGAGTCAATGGGTCCATTTTGGGGTACTGGAGAACCGGATAAAGAATACAATAATTCTAATACAGATTTCCCAAATTTAATAAGTCTAATGAGCCAGTTTGTGCGTGAATGGTCAAGTGACGGACAGGCCGAACGTGATAATTCATTTGGACGGATTTTGAAATTTGCAGAGAAATACTTCCCGGATATCGAATCTAGACCTGACGTGGAAGTTTTAGTTCCTGGATCCGGATTGAGTAGACTCGTCATAGAGTTTGCAAAGAAAGGATTCAAAACACAAGGTACAGAAATCTCATATTTTATGTTATTCAACTCACATTTCTTATTAAACAGTGCATTTTTTTCAAATAATTTTGTCCTTTGTCCATTCATCCATAAAAGTTCAAACAACTTGAAAAGAAACTTTCAATGTCGACAAGTATACTTCCCTGACTTCAATGCCGAAGAAATATACCAGTTAGAGAAGGAACACCCATCGATTAAATGCGATGATTTGATGTCAATGATTGCTGGTGGATTTATCGATCTTTACGGCCCATCAGGAGACGGTAGATCAACACAGACTACAATGGATGATCCAACTGCCATGGAATTTAGAGAAAGTAACACCGGTAGATTCAAAATTGTGGCTACTTCGTTCTTTCTAGATACAGCAACGAATATTATAGATTATATCAAAACGATAGAACACACCATCGCCGATGATGGTTATTGGATAAATTTTGGTCCGTTATTATGGCACCATGAACACAGTGAATCACTTTTCGATGTGGATTGGAAAAACCCTCAAACAGGGGAAAACACGAAGATCAAAATCCCAACAGCGGGGTTGGAGATTTCTTTGGACGATTTAATCGACTTGATTGAAAATTTAGGATTTGAATTCATTGAACGTGAATCAAACATTCCTGCATCATATGGTGCCGATAGTCGATCCATGTCGGAATGGATTTACAAATGTGAATTTTGGGTTTGTAGAAAGAAAATTAATTAAATAATAGAGTGTATAAACGTAGTATAGACAAATTAGAAAAATATTAAAACTTTTGTAATCTTTGTTTCATTGGAATAGGGTCTTTGGCGTATCCGATGCTTGTTTGCCATTCTCTCAGATGATATTCGTCGATTTCCAATTTTGGAATTGCAGTTTCTGTTTTCTTCGTAGTATCGTTTGCTGAGAATAACATGGATGTGGATAATTTCGCCATAACAGAGGCAATAAGTGTGATAGACTTACCTTTACTTCTGTAATATTTGTACAAGTTCTTACCTAATACCAACTGAGAATCTCCTGAAGTCGTCAAAATCTCATCTAAATGTTCTTTCTTGATCGGAAGACCCATTGATGATAAAAAGATGAATAGTTGAATTGCCTTGAACTTACTTTCGACTTCTTCCTTTGAACATCTTGAGTCAACTTGAATTGAGACCTTACTTCTATTTCTTGATGTTGGCAGAATTACATCTGCAATGAAACTAGTAACTCTTTCAACAGTTAAAAGCTTGATAGTTTCAAAATCAATATGATCTTCACCGATCATGTTATTTGAAAATGAATATGTCTTGTTTTCAATTTGTTCCCAATGACTGTTGTGTTGTTTAATGATTCTCTTATTCCCTCCGGAACTACCAAGAACACCAAAAAACATACTTGAACCACCACTGGACGGGGATACAGTCTTGTTTGATGCTGATTCTAACGTAATAAACTTCTCGATCAATTCAGATAGTTGAGATGATTTTAATTTCTTGATATTTTGCTCAAACCATTCAACGAGAATATCATCTATTTTAGAGTCTAAACTATCTGCTGAATGACTACCACTAACAACGGCAATATGTATACCTTGTGTCTTTCTGAATGATTTCAAACCAACAACCGCAATATATCCTAATTGATATTCAGTTCTGATCTTATTAACAACACCAGTTGGCATAATGAATGCAATAAACTTGGTAATTGACCGTTTGACAACATCACCTCTTAGACACGTTTGAATAAAATATTCGATAGAATTAGTAGAATCCTTTGAAAATGTATGAACATAATAGTTGGAACCAGCTGGTAATAAAACAGATGAAGGGAACTGATGATCTTCACCTTCGAATTTATCAACAAGTTTGGTAAGAATTGGTAAAACAGTATCCTTTAATGAACTACCATCAATATCACCTTGTAAGAAGGAAGTCAAATAACACGATGAGAAAATCTTTGGTAAAGTTGATGCAATTTTTTCAATAGTGGCATTCTTACAAGCACTGATTCTTTGATCTAACATCCATGTATCCTCCTCCATTGTTGCCATCAATCCTAAAACTGCAGACTCAACTGATGACATACGATCTGCATTTTCATATCTTAACACGACTGCATCTCTAGCTTTTTCAAATTCTTTACTAGTAATGCATGTTTGGAATGTATCAACTAGTAATTTGACCTCATAAATGATAATCATTAAAACTTTGTTAAATTTGTTGTTTGGTCCAGAAACATGCAAGAGAACACCAGTATCACCTTTAAATGAAGGATATAAATCATAACAGTAATTCACTGTCATTGCAGGATACAAGTATTCGTTGATTCTGTATCTCACTAACTGGACCAAAATTTCTAATATTGCAACTAATTCCGGACTTGCACCTATCTTCGTATTGATTAATTCAACTGTTAGCAATATCTTATTTTTGAAGGAATTATCGATTTCAGTTTTCATCCATAATTGACAACCTTGATCATGGTGAATCAACTTTGGAACATCAAATGAAGAGACATTTTTGACAGAATAACCAAGGGCTGCATCTGATGATGATTCAATTGTTTGATCGACATATTGTAATAAAAAACTTTGATTATCAATAATATCTTCAGCAAAAATATTTGGTGGTGAAATATTCAATTTGTATTTGGATGAGTTGTTCAAATCTATAACCTTTGGATTGATCATTGCAATTTTATATTCAAATTCAAAATCAGTTTCAACATGATAATTTTGAGGTAAACCAACTACCCAGTCCAATTTTGTCGTATTTAGATCACCAACATAACTGATAAGACAATTATCAAGACAGATATTTTGTTCCATAAAAGTTTGGAAATCAACGGCCTCATTTAACCACCATGATTTAGACTCTTTGGTTTCTGGATATGCACCACAAAAACCAGGAGTAGATTGATCATAAAGATGTGAGCCCTCGAGGAAGAATTTGCCAAATGATTGGATATTTTCAAGCATGTAACTGGACAACGCTTTAGCTTCCCAGACAGAATTCGATTGAGTTTCAGAATTAAGGAAATTGTAAATACCAATACCATTGAATTGAGACATAGACTTCGCCAAATGCTTAGAAAATTTAGCATCAGAACTGGATGTAAATAATGAAATAAAATTGTAGACTATATCTAAAATAAGAGAAATATTATTCTTACCAAACTGTGTTAATAATAATTCGATTTCCAATAACAATGTATCATAGGTAACACTGTTAGTGTTAGTTGTGATTGTGATAATCAATTCCTGGGATATTAATGTGGATGCCAAAGTATTACTTGATTCAGAACCAAAAACGTCACACCAAAAGTTAAAGAAAAAGTTAAGTTTTTCAGGTGAAAATGATTTCATTGATTTGAAACTGACCGGAAATGCAATACGTAAAAGTGGACCCAAATCTTTATTTATCAGAACCGCTCTTTTCATGTTGCAGGACTCAAAAGCCTGTGTATGATACTTATTTGACCACGATTTAGAGATCACATCAGTGCTAATCGGATTTGGAGAATGGATAGCTTTCATGTTAATTGGATTCTTTTTCAGATCGACACCAATCTTACCGAATTTAGAAATGGCTAACTTTTGAAGATAATTCAAACTTTGTGGACCACGTATAACAAAAACCATTTTGTCTGGTGTATATTCAGATTTGAAAAAATCCAGCAATTGCGCTCTAATATCACATTTCTTAGAAATGTTAGTTAAAGATTCGAAGTTACCAGTAGAAAATCTAGAAAATTGATGCTGGTTATTAGCTAACAATTTATAACCCTGGAATGCCAATCTGTGTTTCTTTGTTTTGTTGATTGTATGTTCGTTATCGACTGCATATATTTCTCTATTAGAGTAATTTGATTCGAATACAGGATTCTTGAAATTGGAAGTAAAGATATCCAAAATATTTTCAAAATCCGATTGTTCCTTCTGGGATGAGGTAATTGGAATACTGAAAAAATAACTGGTGGATTCGTTGGTTGTCAATGCATTACGTGAACCACCAGCCAAGTGGACGGCTTTTCTATACGCATCAACTTGAGGGAAGTCCTTGGAACTCAATGAAATCATATGTTCACACAAATGTGCAAGACCAGGAATACTATCAGGATTGGAATGATGCCCAGCAGCAACAGAAAGACAGCATGATGCCAAATCTTCGGACGGATCTGTAATGACTAAACCATGAATACCATTTGGAAGTTCAATGAATTGGTGACTTCTTTGCTGGAATGCGTATGGTACCGCAAAGTGTTGCTTGAAGAGTACCGGTGACTGTGCCATTGTTTGGTGTTTGGTGGTGGATACAACTGAAAGCCCGAAGGAAATTATCCAAGAGACATTAAAGTTACCAGTAGCATTTGCAAACGAAACATCTTTGGAACATCCACTTCTTTTATCTCTGCGGCTCGACAGCTCTCCAGACATACTCCGAAAGTGTAAGAAACATGATACACTTCAGCAAGTTTCCAGATCGGGTCACTTCAATGCATCTCACTCAGACGGCTGACGTAAGCCGCTTACGTAACGAGTCTTTGGGAACATTTTCGCATTTATTACGTATTTTCGCTCTCGTTTCGCAGGGGATAGAGACAAGGGCATTTTACATCTGAAGGACCAGTTAGGATAGGACAGGACATGGCACGTCTTGCCACAGGAGACTTGATAAGCCGACAGGTCAACACAAAGTGGTCATACGCAGTCTACTCGCCCTCCCAACACAAAAGACACACTACACGCATCACACACACATACCATTTACACCATCATGTCAGCAAGTTCTCAGATACCCGTTAAATTGGTCTTATTAGGTGAAGCAGCAGTTGGTAAGTCTTCACTTGTCTTAAGATTCGTATCAAACGACTTCCAAGAGAACAAGGAACCAACAATTGGTGCTGCTTTCTTAACACAAAGATGTACTATAGGAGACAAGACAATCAAGTTTGAAATATGGGATACCGCTGGTCAAGAACGTTTCGCCAATTTAGCACACTTATACTACAGAAACGCCCAAGCTGCGTTAGTTGTTTATGATGTCACCAAGCCAGCTAGTTTCATAAAGGCCAGACACTGGATGAAAGAATTAAAAGAACAATCCACCAAGAATATAGTTGTTGCCTTAGTCGGTAACAAATTCGATTTAATTTTAGATGAAGAAACAGGTGAAGAAATCGAAGGTGCAAGAAAGGTCTCTGTTGAAGAAGGCAAAACTTTAGCAGAAGAAGAAGGTGCAGTTTTCTTTGAAACATCCGCAAAGACTGCTTACAACGTCAATGAAGTCTTTATGTACATTGGTGAAAAGTTAATTGAAAACTTAGCAAAGGCTCAACTTGAAGATGCTCAACCACAAACACCAACTAATAGAATAGATTTAACAGCCGCTCCACAACAAAACATAAATGATAACGGATGCGCCTGTTAATGGATTTATCACTATTTTTTGCATACTTTTATATTAACTGATCTTCTTAACTCAACTTAAATTCCCCTTTTAAATCTTTTTTTTCTTACTTTGTGTCTATCTTCTATTCATTGTCAAATTCTTCTATTTTACGACTTTACAATTCTCTTTCCTCCTTTTATAACAGTGTATCACGGTCTTTTTAGCTTCAAATATATATTACTTACAACTTGTTCGTATTAACATGATAAATTTCATAATCGTATAAAAAAGCTTATAAAATGTGTATACGTAAGACCTAACTTAATTTTATAAAACACGCATGTACACAAGTAAAATTCATAAACTCAAAGAATGTATATTGATTGTCACAATAGTGTTTCATTTCAATCCAAGTAGCTTATAATTTTGATTTCATGTTTTCATCTAAACCACCAAATGTTGCATCTTTATTAATTTCTAAACCATTTGAAGAGGCTGATGGATTTTCATGATCATCAAAGAAGACAACAGTAACTGTTAAATCATCTCTATATCTTCTACTTAATGGTGATGGAATACTAACCAGCAGATTGACATCGTCCTTTTTACCACCGTTACTTAATGCATTACGAATCAAATGAGTAGCAACATTTTCATCTTCTAATAAATATCCAGTCATATTATCAGATCTTCTATATCTTTGCTTTGGTTTACCAGCCTTATCCGAGACATCAATAACTTCTGGCAATTGTTTTTCCTTAGCACTTGTCCACACAGAACTGAATATACCCTTCTTTGGTTTGATCATCTTTTTATTTTCCATCCACTTCACAACCAATCCGACAATTTCTTCATTTGATAACATTTCATAAAGACCATCGGAGGCCATAACCATGAAATCATTTTTTGATGGAGAAACTTCGTGTGTTGTGATGATTGGTTCAGCAGTAACATAAGGTGGTGTCTTCAAGTTAGCAGGGGATTGACGTCCGAAGAATTGGTTATAAACCTTTGCTTGCATTTCCTTGGCCCACTTATAACGTGCATCACCAAATGCTCTTGATGGTTCTAAAGAACCAAGGATACGTCCGTTACGCACAACATTTGGTTCATTTGGATGTTCACTTAATAATTTGGCAACTTCAGTTGGGTTTGAACCAGTTTGATCGACAGATAATGCTTCAACAGTCCATTGATTGTTTTCTTCGTTTAATGAACCAAGTAAAGCTCTTGAGTCACCAGTGACTGCAACTTTTAAAACTTTGCTATGGGTATCATAGAATGACATTAATGCACAAGAACCTGATAATGCTGGCATTAACAATTCTGCTGCTGTGTTTTTGTTTGGAGAATCTAATAATTTTTGAACATTTTTGTTAACGATTTCATCATCTAACTTAACGAAACCTTGCTTGATAGCCTTGTCAATAACTTCATTTGATGGAATTAAACGTAAGTTCTTTTCGCTGACTTTATAGACACCATTCAATTCAGTAATGACATAATCAATCAAATGGTCTCTGAGGTATGCAGATGTGTTCCAACCAGCATGACCGTCAAAAACTGACCAGAAATGCCAATCTGCATCAACTTTTTCATTATTTTTGAAAACATCTTGAATTGGAACTTGGACTAATTTTTCAGCACGATCATCTTCAATTGGATTGTTACTTGGTAATTGTGAAATATCGTATCTAGCGACACCTTTGCCTCTGTTCACGATGTAACTTTCTTCATATTTTCTCAATCTTTTGTTGACTTCTTTATCAGTGAAAACTGGGATACCTTGTTTGTTTTGTTGAGTTGCAGAACCTCCATCACTCAATGAACTGGTTGCAGTAGTAGAGAAAAACTGCTGCTCACCTGGTGTTTTCTGTGCTGCACTTGCTGTGAAGGGATTAGCGATTGTTGACATATTAGAACCATTGGAAGATTCTAACCGTAATGTATTGTTGGTCATTGCATAATATGAAATACCAAGAATCAAACCTGAAAAAATGGCAATGTTTAAACCCCTACGCATTGGTGTGTATAACATTGGTCTCGTTTGTGTGTGGAATGAAGATGTCAGCAAATTTTGGTATTGATTTGGTTTGTTGTTGGCTGACAATAGGAACTTACCTTTCACGAAAACCGAATTGTGTTGTTGTTTACCGATTTTCAACATTGTAAATTTAGGATTAACCAAACAGCTGTATCAATTCTGTCGAGTACTTCCACGGATGGCTGTTGCAATGATGAACTGGAGACTACCCTGAATGATTAAGAAGAACGTGTCGTGCACATGTGCTAGATGCAGTCTTCATATACAACGAACGGCAAATCGCAGAAGGCGAAAGGGAAACCACAGCGGGTGCACGGGTGTGCCATTTTCGCATTTTTTTGTCATTTTGCGTTTCCGGGGGCAGCGTCGATCGTCTTACACACGCAAAAAAATTTTTCATTGCGAAAAGAATTGTGGAAGACTCAAAAGACATGAAGATTGAAATTTAGATGCATGTTGAAAGATTGCATACGTTTCTGAAAACTATCCACTTAGGCCAACAGAGCATCCACCATGCCACCAAAGAAGACCACAGCTAAGAACCAACAAAAGGAGGCTGAAAAGAAAGCCAAGCAAAAGGTCAAGGCTCAAAGAGCTGATGATAAAACCTTTGGTCTTAAGAACAAGAATAAGTCCAAGAAAGTTCAAGAATTCATTACACAAGTTCAAAATGGTATTCCTGTCGATATTAAGAAACAACAAGAATTAGCCAAACGTCGTTTAGCAGAAAAGAAGGCCGCAGATGATGCCAAACTTGAAGCTTTGAAATTACTTTCAGGTTCTGTTGTCATACAAAAAGTTCCATTCGGTGTTGATCCAAAGAGTATATTATGTGAATTCTTTAAGCTCGGCACCTGTACTAGAGGTAAGAATTGTAAATTCAGTCATGATTTCGATGTTGCAAGAAAATCTGTCAAGAAAGATTTGTATACCGATGACAAGGATGATAAGGAAGATAAAGCAGCTGATACCATGGATAACTGGGATGAAGAAAAACTTCGGAAAGTTATTTTGTCCAAACATGGTAATCCAAAAACAACAACTGATAAAGTTTGTAAGTATTTCATTCAAGCTGTCGAAGAAGGTAAGTATGGTTGGTTCTGGGTTTGTCCAAGTACCGATGCAAAGCTCAAGGTCGAATGTAAATATAGACATTCTTTACCACAAGGTTTCGTTTTGAAGACCAAGGAACAACGTAGACTCGAAAAGACTGCATTAGAAAACCAACCAAAGATCACATTAGAAGATTTCATTGAAACAGAAAGAGACAAATTACCAAAGGGTAACTTAACTCCAATTAACCCAGAAACTTTCTCAAAATGGAAGAAGGAACACAAACAAAAGAGACTCAATGAATTAACTGGTGTCAAACATCAATTGACCGGACGTGAAATCGTCTTGAAGAGATTCGAAGATAAGTTCTTGAGAGAAGAAGAAGAAGCTATGGCCACCGGCGAACATGGTACAGAAATCGATATGTCTCAATTCAAGAATGCCATCCAAGAAGTTGAAGATGAAAACGAACCAAAGGTTAAAGATTATGGTGATGGTTCCGGCGCCTTTGCTGAAGCAAATATGGTATAATGACCTAGTTGAAGAGTGTGGATTCTTTGCTAATGTTATATCTCAGTTGGTCCGTTCCACTATGCATAATTACCTATGAATTGGTTGATTGACTGAAACGAATGCCAAAACAAAATACAATTAGAAAATAGAAGTTTAACGTACTTTTAATTCGAAACTTTAGATTTACAAGATTTATGTAGCCGTAAAGTTACAATGTGTATATAGCTTGAACATTCTCTAACAATTAATAAAACAATAATTACTTGAAAATACATGTAGTTTTAAGAACTAATTAACCTTAAATAATAATTTTAAACCTCTATAAAATAAAAAAACAATTTATATACAAAACATCTTATTTATTTCGTTTCCTTTATGGTCAGTTTTATGCTTTCTTCACGAATACTATATGTGTCCTCCCAAAATTGTACCTTAATATGTTCAGGGACTTCATCGATGATCCTTCTAGCCTTTTGTTTCCATAAATTGAATTTCTTATCTTCAACAAGAACCCCATTGGCATCCAATGTATCATATTCCAGTGAGTCATCTGAAAAATCCATATAATCATCATAATCCAAATCACTGCGTGCCGAATTAGTTCTGATAGCCGATGTGCCACCATGTTTACTAGCGATGGGAACTGTATTTGTTCTCGTGCGCATGTATTCAATATTTGCATCATCATTCGGTTCTTCAACTTTGGGTTCTGGCTTTTCAATAGGAACCCCTCTCAATGCTGCTGGCTTTTTAGGGACTATAGGTGCAAGTTTCTTTACACCCGTATTGATGGCCGTCTTTGCCATATCTATACTCGTCCGACGTCTTTTACCATATTCTATATTATTCGTATTGTTATTGTTAACCCATGATTTAGGTGCAACTGAAGAGCCATAATCGGAATCATCATCTGAATCTATTCCTGTTGGATTCTTTAAGAAGTTATCAACTTTGACTTTGTTACCAAGATTTACTTTATTGCCGTTTCTTTGAGCAATCATTTTTCTTATTTCTCTTAATGCGCTTAAATCGTTACCAATTGAGCTCATTGATGTCGGAACAACACGTAAATAAATGGCCATGATTTGAGGCGCATAATTAGGAATCAAAGATAGATAAGCCTCTAAATCTTGTTCACCAGTATCTCCAATCAATATGAATTTTCTGTTTGGAAAATCATCCATTAATGAAACCATAGAAGGACGTTTACGCTCTGCACTAGGTTGCGTGAATGAGGCAAGTAGATTTCCACTATACTGTCTCAAATGAACTGAGCTAACTGGGAAATCGAAGTATGACATAAAACCATGAACAACGTTGAACACTTGCCATGGGGAATTGGAGACGTAATGGATAGGACATTTGTAGTTATCATGCAGTTCTTGAAACCAAGGTGCAACACCTGCAATTTCACAACTTGAATATGGCTTGGCAAAAATATTTCTGAAGACATCTCTTTTATCACCTAAAACACCAGTTAATCTGATAGTATCATCAATGTCCGTGATGACACTGACACCTCTTTGTTCAATTATTTCTAATGAAATCGTTTGTAAGACAGAAGGATCGTTGACTAATGAGACTGCAATATAACTTGGCTTGTATGGAGTCATAACTGAAATATCAAACATACCAAAATTATCGGTTGTCATTTTAGCGCCTAACAATTGATCAACTGGTTGATCCGATCCAATAGTGACATTTAATGCAACTCCGGGAATGGTTTTAGCCAGTATGCCTTCCATTCTCGATTTCACAAGATCATTTGGCAGTGACATCACAGTATTGGAAGAAGATATTGTAGATTCATCATCTCTTGTGTACGAGTCTTGGTTTGTGATTGCATTTTGGAATTCATTTTGTAATTGTGAAGGATCGACGGAATTGTCTAGTGTATCAATTGAACTATTTGAACCTGAGATTCGTCGTGCCATACTCAATAAGAATCTATTCTTTCTTGAGAGGGCACCACTCGATGTAACGACACCTTTGACATAAGTTATATACTGTCCATCATCATGCTTACAATAATTTGGATACAACGTGATCCGGGTATTTTCGGGTATCACGGGCTCTTCAGTTGTCATTGAAGTTGATGATGATTGTGAACCTGCTGGATATGTATTAAAGACATTAGATGTTTCTTGATATATCGATTTAACATATGGAGATTCTTTGGTGTTTTTATATGCACCCATGATTTTATTCATTAAGAAAGATGATACACTTTCATCATTATTATAATCGGATGCAATGTTCCTATTATATCTACCGCTCATTTTGCTGTTATTATAACTATTTAAAATTCTCTGGAAGTGTTTTCTTTGCTCGTCTTTGTCCAACAAGAAATAAAAAACCTTGTCTTTGCTATTGCTTCCTTTGAGTATTCTTGTTAAATATTTATAAAATTGGAAAGTATGACGTAAAAATGAACGATATGCGGTTAACTTACCCCTATGGGCAGCTGCTAATACTGGGATTGTTGGCCTCAAAATTGGTGATTTTCTTGAAGAGTAGGATCTTCCCTTGACTTATTGCAGTTCTTGTTTTAAAACCAAGTAGTCTAGGACGGACGGCTTGGATAAATGTTAAAAGAAATCAGGTAAATCAACAAACAGTGGGGAGTAAAATAAAATGCAAGAGGTGGAATGAAATGTGCAATCTGGATGGTGAACTCAGAGTGTCAATTCAATGGCAATGGGTGGTTGTGTCTGCGTGGCAATTGTTTAACGGGGGGACTCAAGGTACGGGTGGCAGGCAAACAATATTGATTCGTCCTGAGGGCTTAAGGCCTAATTCGTGCTTAGTCCTCAGGCCTCACTCCTCACAGTAAACGTGTGCCACATAAAACAAAGAGAGTGTGCTAGGCTGCGATCTGCGATGCGATGTCCGTTTTTCCTTGATTATGGGCACCAATGCCCAGCTTCGGATTGGTTATCACACGTACAACACTAGAAGACACTTAAAACAAACCAGATCAATTGCTGGTGAACAGTGGAACACAAAATTGATACTCTATCGGGGTATCCGACGGCATATAAAAAGTGTCAAATTATCTGAATCAGAGCTGTTAACCATTTGGTGTTCTTTTGGCTCCGAAGAATTTCCCCGTGCAAGTTAACATTCCTCTAATAACCAATTAGTTCTCACATAAACGATTTAGAGGAATATATACATGGTTCTTGGACTGATTTTACCATGTTCGGTCCCAGCACACTATACTACTGCAATCATAGCAGGGAGCGAGGAGGGTTTCCTAATTGGGAAATAAACCGTCCAAATTCCTAATAGCTAGCATTGGCAACTGACAGTTGACAGATGGTAATCCAGTTGATAACACCTCAAGATGTTCTATAAGCGTTCTTTCTTATGATTTCCCAGTTTTTCTTATATTAGAAATGATCTAACTCCAACTGATTTTTAATAATACGGAACCAACCAAGATTATTCCATGAAATTCAGAGTACATCTTCTTAGCCGATCCTGAATCATACAACCGACAATAATCAACAATGTCTGTATCCCTTGATGAAATCATCTATGCTTCAGTTAAGCCCATGATACGAATGTACATGATCATTGGTACAGGGTTTATTTTAACAAAGAAAGGTTTATTCACAGTCACTACAACCAGAGCTTGTTCGGATATGATTTTGATGATCTTTATGCCCGCATTGGTCTTTGATAAGGTTGTTTCTTACATTTCGATCTCTGATATCAAAACGATCGGCGTCATCTGCTTTTTAGCTTTCATAATGTATTCAATAAATGCAATTGCTGCATGTTTGATTATCAAATTTACACCCGTGCCTAAGTCACCAAAGGATAGATGGGTAGGAGGTGCGTTACTTGCGGGTATAATGCAAAATGTCTCCGATTTACCGATTGCATACATCCAAGCGATATCAATATTTACAACCGATCAGCAAAACAAAGGAATTGCATATGTGATCATCTGGCTGGCGATGTTTATCCTTACACAATTTAACTGTGGCCTTTTCCAACTCGTCGAGTGGGATTTCAGATACGTTGCTAGACATCGATCTACAATAGAAATGAGTGATTTAGAAAATAACGATCAGATTCCAGTTCTGGAATACAAAGAAAAAATAGATCATAGTATCCAACGTACGAGTACAATACATTCCAACAGAAGTATCATAACGTTTAGTCCTGATATTGATGCAGACTCACTCAACCAAGAACTCGTTCGAGAATACTCACACATAGAACCACACAACCAGAAAATATCTCAGACAATGAGAATTATAACAGAAACCAATATATCGATGAAGGACGTTGAGGATTCAGGTGAAGAAAATCCAACAATCAAGAAACATAATTTAAATTTCATAATATTCTTCTTACAAAACTTCAAAAAACCAAACTCGATTTCAATTTGTCTATCACTTACACTAGCGCTGATTCCATGGACTAAGGCGCTTTTTGTGAATACCGGCACAGTCACACTTTCCAATGCACCTGATGAAGAACCACCACTTTCTTTCATTTTGAGCTATGCAGAGTATCTTGGATATCCGTGTGTTCCACTTGGTTTATTGCTTATTGGATCCACACTAGCACGATTGGAACTTGAGAACATACCGAAAGGATTTTGGAAATCGGCAGTGTGTCATACACTCTTCAGACTGGCGATTTTACCAATCATCGGTGCAGTCATAGTAATACAATTCAAAAATATGGGCTGGCTGACAGATACAATGGCAATATTTGCATGTTCGCTTGAATTTGCATTGCCTACGGCAAGCATCCAAATCTACCTTACTGCGAGTGCAATGGATCCTGATGATAAAGCGTGTTCGGCAATGTACTGTATCGGGCTTTACATGGCGTTACAATACGTGTGTTTGGTCATATCGATGCCGATCGTTGTGTGCTACTGTGTTAAAAAGACGATGGGTATGTAGTTTGACTACTTTATAGATTACTAACTGGGGAATGGTCAGATAACAACGAAGAAAAACACTTCAAGATCAGAACAATCCTCCGATAGGAACCAGGAGATCGTAATATCCAATCCCGATGGAATACACTATAGCCGTTTAGTATAAAACTGTCTTAACGGGTGTTATACCGTATTTAGATATGTAGGTAAAAAGAACAATCGGAGTACTTCGGATATCGAATCGTGTACAGAACTCACTCGAAACGCTAAAGAAGGATTTGGGCTTTTCTTTGACTTTATAAACTTGTAAGCTTTCGGACCGCCAAATCACATGCTTAAGTAGTTAACGATCTGGCCAATACCATCGTAATAGGGCGGCTGAGAGCGAATTACCCAATGCGGACAACGAACCGCTGTCGAGAGTCGACGTTCTGCGGTTTTAATTTTTAATTCTTCGAGGATGTGGGGAAGTAAGTGTTTAATCTGTATAAAAAAGGTTTATTAGTCTATAAATTTGTAGAAAAGAATGAAGCGAATAGAATCGTTAATTAAGGAAAGTCATAACACGGTCGGATGGAATGATTACATATCCATGGTTTTTTTGATACAGAAAGAGACAACGATTGGCATCGAGACGACTAAGACTGCATATTGCATTGCCAAATAAAGACCGAAACAGTTCAGTGGAGTGCATGTTTTGTCACCTGGACGCATGGCACCTGCAGTTAAGTAGATTTGGACTGTTGCACTCGGTAATGCGAATTCCATAGAGCATGCGAAAATGGCCATTGGATCAGATAACCAGCCAATGTTTTTAAATCTTGTAATGATGGCTGCTCCAATGATTGGTAAGATTGCCAATCTGAAGAGTGTGTGACAGACAGCGGATTTCCAGAAACCCTTTGGAATATCACCGAATTCTAATCTAGCCAAAACTGAACCAATAAGTAACAAACCAAGTGGGACACAAGGGTAACCCAAATATTCTGCGTACATAAGAACGAATGATAATGCTGGTTCTTTATCTGGTGCATTGGCGATAGTGACAGTACCAGTATTGACGAAAAGAGCTTTTGTCCACGGAATCAAGGCTAATGTAATGGCCAAACAAATGGAAACGGAATTTGGTTTTTTGAAATTTTGTAAAAAGAAAATAACGTAATGTAACTTGTACTTTTTAATGAATGAAATTTCTTTACCTGCCTCTTGAACGTCTTTCATTGACAAGTTTGTTTCTGTGATGATTTTCATTGTCTTCGACATCTTCTTGTTGTATGGTTCAACACGAGAGTATTCTCTGATAAGCTCTTGATTGAGGGACATGACATCGTCAACATCATCGATTTGATCATCACTATCATCATCATCGTTTCTATATGCAGTATATGTACTTCTTGCAGATGGAATTCTAGCGATTGCATTAGCTCTGGACGCCGTTCTACTCAGTTGGGACAATTTCGATGCGGTTCTACTCAGTTGAGACAACCTTGAAGCGGTTCTACTTATTTGTGATAATCTTGAACTGATTTTTGTGAGTGGTTTTGGATTTAATGCAGGATTAGGCTGACCCATTTCACTGTTTGAGATCGATGAAGTTGGAGAGACTGGGCTCTCGCTAGCATAGGAATGAACAGATTCCATGTCTGCGGTATATGCTGCTGGTTGGGAGACACTTTCATGGTCGTGGTGTGAACTTTCAAGGTCGTGAGATTCATGTTCTTTTTGATAGAGCATAGTTGAAGTTGTGTCTGTGTCTGCGGCGTTTTCGTTCTCTGGGTTAACGAAATCATCTTCTGCATTTTTTTCGAGATCGTTGTTTGCCTTTGCAGCATCCGTATACTTGAAATCCCATTCGACGAGTTGGAAAAGACCGAAATTAAATTGTGCAAGGACGTACATCGCTAGCCAAATAATGACATAGGCTGTACCTTTATTTTGTTGATCTGTTGTAAAAATGGAGACGGCTTGGATGTAAGCGATTGGTAGATCTGAGACGTTTTGCATGATACCTGCTAGTAATGCACCACCGACCCATCTATGTTCACGAGAGCTTGGAACAGGAGTGAATTTGACAATCAATAGTGCAATACACGCGTTGATGAGGTACATCACGAAAGCAGAGAAACAAATGACACCGATTGTCTTGATGTCCGATATGTCGATATAAGAGACAACCTTATCGAAGACCAAAGCGGGCATGAATAACATCAAAACCATGTCGGAACAGGCTCTGGCAGCGGTGACACCAAAGAGACCTTTTCTAGTAAGGAAGAAACCTGTACCGATAATCATGTACATTCTGATCATCGGTTTGACGGAGGCATACACGATTTCTCCGAGAGGTGCACCGGTCATTATGGGAGTGCTATTGTGGGGGGTTTAGATGGTTGATGTGGCTGTATTCGGTGAAGTATTGCTGTGTGACCTTATTGTAGTTAAAGTGAAATAGGATCTGTTTGATAGGGTAGTGAGGGATGAAATTTGTGTTTGTATTTTCAGAAAAGAACAGATCGATGCTGTTTCCGATGCAGTGTTGGCGGTAACGGTGTTACCTCTGTGGGCGTTTGCTGTGGGAGTGTGTAGAAACGAAGACAAGTGTGCAAGTGAAAAGTGAAGATATAGTGTGATCGGGGAACGCACCCCGTTTTATAGGGTCAGCGGTCGAGGGAAACGAGCACCGCATGTTGTGCGGCAGTTTCCCGAGATAGAAGTGCTTTTCCGACAGCAGGCGCCCGATAGGGGAACCCGAGGGGGCAGGGGAGGGCAC
>JAJMLU010000008.1:0-99324 GCA_030569835.1 Pichia sp. NRRL Y-27261
TGGTAAATCTCGACTTTTTCACTTGGATACCTTCTTACTGTATAAATTTTTCAAATACCCTAAACTCTAAATTTACCATAACTCCATGTACAAGCAAGATACGGATAATCTAATTATACTATTAAAAACCGAATATTTTAAAGGTACTACTCACCATGTATTTGGTGTATAGAAGATGTGTGCATAGAGTTAAGGCGTGTTAAAGCCGCAAAATCCCCACAACATGAGCAATGTCATTGCTTACGTAAAGGTGCCGGTGATTATATAACAAGACTACGGCTTACGTAAGATTATGAACTATAAGTACGATTGGGATTATAAGGATTATAGTACGATTAGGCTTATAGTTTTTTATCGCTGTCTGTTTAAAACTCCACTTCTATACTTTTGTTGATTTATTAATACCATTTTATACATTACGTCTTTATAGTTATACTTAATACACAGAATCGTTATACATCGAACGACTAAAGTAGAAACTGCCCAAACTTATCTAACATGTACTGAAAATACCATTTTTCCTACACCAGCATTCATCGACTTCATTTTCAAGTTGTAAATAGAAACTGTTGATGATGCTACTTCTATTGAACAATCTGTCGATATTTGTTTTGATATGCAATGAGTTTTCAGTTCTAAAGAATTGAACATGTAAATAACCAACCAATTTACTATTCGAGCCATCCTGTGGCCAGAATCTTGGTGTAGTGTACGACTTGACTCCTGGGATCTTCAACACTTCATTGAGCAAATACTTGAGTTCTTCTTCGGTATCGTTGTTCAACGAAAGTAACAAGTTCGAAGATGACGATTTTAATAGTGGGATGGCGGAAATGAGAATCAATGTGGCGATCATGACAGATGCTAGTGGATCAACGAAATTCCAGCCCGTTATTTTCACAATGATCGTCGATATTATCACACCGACAGAACCCAATGTATCTGCCAAAATATGTAAGAAAATACCATGCATGTTATCATCATCATGATCACTATGTTCGTCGTGGTCTTCATGACATTCGTCATGATCATTCTGCGAATCATGACATTCGTGTTCATCTGCATGAGTGTGTGAATGTTCATTACGGGATTCAGTGTGTGAATGTTCATTACGGGATTCAGTGCGTGAATGTTCATGGTTATGCTCGTTATCATCATGTTTCTTTTCAGTTTCTGTGTGTGAATGCGAATGATCATCATTGTGAGAATGTGAATGATCATCATCATCATGAGAGTGGCTATGTTCTTCAACATGAATCTTTATTTTCTTTTCTGTACTTGCGTGACTATGTGAATGACCATGGGAGTGGCCATGTGAATGATCATGACCGTGGTTAAATGCAAAAATACCGACTAAATTGACTAAGAAACCTAAGAAACTAACAATCAATAACTCTGTTGTATTTTCCAACTTGACTGGATTGAGGAATCGTTGAATGGATTCATTGAAAATTCCGAAAACAATACCTAAAAGCAAGGAACCGTTGGTGAAACCTGATAATGTACTTATTCTTGCTAAACCAAATGGGTACTTTTCGCTTGGATTTTTCAAGTTGTTTTTACTGATCATCGATGCCATCAAACCAAGGAAAAGAGACGTGCAATCAAGTAACATGTGTAACGAGTCACTCAACAAACTCAATGATCTAGATCTGAAAGAGTAAAGCAATTGAATGAACATGAATGCAATATTCAAAAGTAAGAAGTTAAAGATTGATTTTGATTCATCTGAATTGATCATTCGGACAAATAAACCGAATAATGTCGTATTGGAGTCAGCTTTGAAATTTAAGTATACTTTCTCAGTACTGCTTGTAGCTGGTTCGGAATCGATATGTAGTGAGAATAGAACAGCTATGTTAAATGCGAAATCAAGTATATTATTTTTGAAGAATGTTGTGAATGAATCCATGAATGTGAAATCTGGATCGATGCTTTCGTTGAGGAAACTGATGACTAGGATGAATAGATTAAGTATCAGATAATTCAATTTGTAATGCTGGACCAATAGATCTGTACTTATGATATCCTTAATTAAGGTTTCAATTTTCAATCTGTTCAAATTTCTGTTTTCAAATTGGCTGAAGATCAATATTATCATCGAACCAATGGAGACAAACAACATTTTGTAATTGTAGATATCGAAATATGAATAATTTATTATCAAAATTGACGATACTAATATTCCTGCATGTAACTTGATGTTATATGTCATTGATTCTTTGTTTGATATGATTTTATCATTTATCACATTTGATGTTAATGTGAATAGTGGAATAATGAACAAGACGTAACCGAATATATGAGATGCTAATTTTTCAGAATCAAAATAGTAGTCGCTGATTAAGTCAAAGAGAAAAGAACCTGCATAAATGATGTGTATTTGGAACTTTCTGTACACTAGTGAGACAAAACCACCGTCTGACACGTTGTAGTTTTTTTCCATTTGGAATGAACGATGCGTGGATGATTTCTTTGACTTGGAGTTGAGGAGTTGGCATACTGTAAATAAAGATATGAATCTTAATAGTCCCAAGTAGTTGCTGGATACGAAGAGGAATATAAGCGGTATCCAGAGATAGACTATGTTATTGAATGCTTGAGTTGATGATGACGTAGTTGCTAAACCGTCATTTGTATCATCGGTTGATCCACTGTTGCTGCTGCTCTTTGCACTTGTCCAATCGTCTCTGACCGATAGCACCTTGAAAAGAACCATCGTGCATATCAGAGCAAGAGAAGCCATGAAGGCAGACTGGAAGAAGTACAACGCTAGATATCGTGTTATGGAACCGTCGGTGTTGTCCAATGACATGGACACGGTCAGCGCCTGGGAGACAAAGAGCGTTGGGAGTGCCAACAGCACGGGCGCCAGCTCTATCAGCATCATCTGGTGTCTCTGGTGTGTGTCTGTGGCCTTGACTGTGTGCTCAGGGTGCATTTCCACTCTTCCTGACCTTCTTTCCTGTCCAGACGTCTTAGGCGTCTCCAGCGTTGTTGACACAACTCGACAAACGTGTTGCACCGCCACCGCCTCTGCGAAAGCTGCGCGGAGTTTCCCAATTCTCGGTGGCGGGTGACTACTGGGTTGGTTATGGTTATGGAATGTTTCTTGTTACTTTTGACGTGTTACTTTTCTCTATATAGTGCTACAACTTGCTGGTCTGGTAGAGCTTGCAGACTTCTCCCCAGATCTTGACACCTTCTCTGATCTTGTCGGCGTCCAGGTAGCTGATGGAGACACGGACACCGTGCTCACCCCATCCGAGAGGATCACCAGTGACCTCGAAGTTGTCACCGGTGGCTAGAACGACACCACGGTTGGCACATTCTTTGGCGATCTTGAGGTTGTCGTATTCTTTAGGAAGGGTCACCCAGGAGAAGTAACCACCGTCGACTGGCGAGATGATCGTGCCTTCTGGCATGTATTGCTTCATGGCCTCTTTCAAAGTCTCAGCTCTTTCACTGTAAGTTTTGTTCAAATCTGCAATGATTTTATCGATTTGGCCAGATCTGATTATCTCACCAATGAGGACAGTGTTTAAATGGCCAGGGGTACCACCGGACAAGTTAGCACCACCACAGGAAAGTAAGTGGGCGAGCTCCGGAGTAGCAGTTTCTTGCCATCCTGTTCTTAAACCCGCTCCGAGTAATTTGGAGAATGTACCGTTGGATATAACATTACCGAACTTTTCTCCCTCAGGTAGAGTTTCTCTGTCTATATTTATCATCTTTCTGTGGTATTCGTGGCCTTCTTTACCGGCAGAGAAGTCTAGTAAATCGTAAACGTCATCACAGACAATCAACATGTTGTACTTTCTTGCGATCTGGATCAATCTGAGTTTGGTTTCTTCTGATAAGGTTCCACCCTTTGGATTGGAGAATGTTGGAACGATGTAAAGAACGTAATTGAATATTTTCTTGAGTGGTCTACTAGGATCATATTTTTCAGGGATGTCTTCCTTGGTAATTGGTTTCTTAGATGGAGATTCCGCTTCGATTTTGGCCAATTCGCTTTCCAATTTGGCAATATCAATTTCACCGTTTTCAAACTCTTCGATGGAGGTCAACTTATCGGCGAATCCACTATCGATGAAAACGGCGTTGATCAAGAAATATGTAGGAGAAATCATGAAAACACGCTTGGTGACACCGTGGGCTGGTGCAGTACATTGTAGGAGGATATTCATCAATCCGAAAGATGCACCATTTGTCAAATTGAAACAGTTTGGATCGGTCTTTTCCTTTATCTTGAAGAGTCTGTCGTTCCACTCGGCAATCAAATCTCTCACTTCTAAGTTACCCAAATCTGGACCGTAGTTGAGAGGGTGTGTGTTTTGCAAACCGTCGTAATTGGCGATGGTTTTGTTGAATCTTGTGAACACTTCCTGTGAAGCCTTTAATAGTTCCGCAGATGGTAAGAGTTCCGTGGAGGGGTGGCCCTTGAAGAAGTTGTAAGCTGCGATCTTCTGGTGACTCATGTTGTGTGTGCAGGGAGACTCCAATAGGCGATATCCCAGAACAGTAGCAGCAGCATCCACCAGCAACAGAAAGAAGAGAACGACGAAGAAGCCGTCAGAGGTGTTCTCGTTGTCCAGTCTTTATCGTTGGCAGTTGACGATATTCTTTCCGATCTGCAAATTCCGAGGAATTCGTGGCGTGTCGCTTCAGCTCGGGTTTCCCGTCTCACTGCATAGTGTGCATTCTTTGTGACTTCTCTGTTGTTTCACCACTGCAAAGGGCCCGTGGGAGGTTGAAGGGAAGAGAGAAGAGGGTTTCAGCACAAAGTGGCCTCCACGGAGCTCTCTGTGGGAGAACCGGACGGGTCGTGCAGGAACAGGCGACACCCCTCTCTTTATACAGCCCAGGCTCCGATAGATAGCAGGGAGGGCCGGCTTCGGACCAGCTCGGCTTTTTTCCGTGAGGATTCGGGCGCTCAGATAGGCAATTTTACTATGGCACTTTGGTGTAATACTTAAAAGCTAAATAAACTAAACAAATTAAACAAATACAAAACTAAAAAGACTAGGCAAAGTCACTCTCGTCGATACCGGATTGAACACACAAGGTTCTAAACATACCGTCGATATCGTCATACAACTTCTTAGGCTCGTCAAATTGGACGATTTCACCGTTATCCATAACAACAATCTTGTCAAATGATAGAATGGTCTTCAATCTGTGTGCAATGGACAATATGGTACAGTCGTTGAAATGGGCCGCAATGGTTTCTTGGATCTTGTTGTCTGTGATGTAATCGACGCTTGATGTAGCTTCATCTAAGATCAAGATCTTGGTCTTTCTAACCAACGCTCTAGCAAGTGCAATCAATTGTCTTTCACCAAGAGAGAAATTACTGCCATTGTCTTCAACATCTCTATCCAAATGGAACTTGTGGTACACCTGATCATCCTTCTTTTGAGCCTTCACTTCAGACAGATCTTCCTTCTCAATCAAACCAGAAATCATCAACGCATCCCATAATTGGTCATCATCATATTCATTGAATGGATCAAGGTTACTTCTAATGTTACCGAAGAATAGAACCGGGTCTTGTGGAATGATAGTCATGTTACTTCTCAACTTATGTAAACCAATGTCTTGGATGTTGACATCATCGATCGCAACCATACCTTCGAATTCAGTTAATCTGTACAAACAAGTCATGAATGTAGATTTACCAGCACCGGTTCTACCACAAAATCCAATCTTTTCATTACCATTGATCTTCAAACTCAAATTCTTAATGACATATGGAAGTTCAGGTCTGTATCTCAAATTGACATTCTTGAATTCAATCTTACCATTACTTGGCCAGATACCAAGTGTAGAATCAACTTCGGGTTTTTCATATGCAGCTTCTTGAACCAAATCTTTAGCATAAAAGTTCAATCTTTCAACAGAATTAAATTCAGTTTCAATCTGTGCTAAACATCTAACAGCCAATGACAAGTAACTTGGGACACTGATTGCATAACTCAACAATAAACCGGTAGCGGCAGAATTAATACTGAACACTCTGAAACAACATAATAATGAAATGACTAAGATGAAAACAATAGTAATGATAGAAAATCCAGCTCCTAACCATCTTTGAATCGACCATGTTAAGAAATAAGCTTCGTTGTTATTATCCATCAACTCGTTCAACTTACTGATGAATGCATCCTTTCTATTGTATGCCTTGATAGTATCTAAACCTTCTAAAGATTCATTGAAATGGGTGAAAACAAAAGATCTTCTAAGTGCCTCGATTCTCTTCAACTCTCTACTTGAAGCTTGATAATAACATGTGATGAAGATATAACAGAACAACAAGATAGGAACGGCAATGGCAAACCATGGAAGATAAACAATACAAAGAATGAAAGTACCAACCATCATACTCAAAGGATAAATCGCCATTCTCATTTGATCAACAATTTCATTATCCAAAACATCGGTATCTTTACTGAATCTATTCAACACTCTACCTAATGGTGAAACATCCATGAATGCAACTGGGGCATGTAAGATTCTTTTCATGGCACCTAAATTGAGTTTCTTAGAAGCTGTAACACAGAAGTAACCTAACATAGTATATTCACAACATGATAACAAAGTGTACATGACGTTGAAGAAAACATAGAGACCGACATAGAAACCATAAGATCTACCTTTGAAATGATCTTCAATCCAGTAAGATAACCAAACATTAGAGAAATAAGTTGAGAATGTTGCAAAGACAGCTAGAATGAGTAAAATTGGAAGAAACATAGGACCGAATGCGCCCATACCTAAATTGTGGAAAGTCTTGTAAATCTCGAATGAAATATTGTTAGTAACTCTTTCTTCATCACCGATAATATGAACAACTTCGTTGTCATCTGCAATATTGGAAGTTTCTTTGACCTTAGTTTCAGTAACTTTAGATTCAACCTTTTCACCTTTAGTTAACTCAGTAACCGCCTTCTTGAAGAAATCTTTGACTTTAGGAAATTCAGCCTTTAATTCATCAATCTTACCGATTTCAATAGTACCATCGCCATTCATGAAAATCAGTCTATCGGCCTTACCAGCTAAATCGATATGATGAGTTGCTAAGATGACAGTTTTACCCTTTAATAAACCACAGATACATTCATCGACAATATGTTTACCGACTTTGGCATCAACGGCACTTAAAACATCGTCAAGATAGAGGATCTTCTTATCAGCGTAAACACTTCTGGCTAAACAAATTCTTGCCTTTTGACCACCGGATAATGTAACACCTCTTTCACCGACTTCGGTTAAATCTCCACCTGCAAACTGTTTGAAATCTTGATTGAGAGAACATGCATCAATGACCTGTTTGTATTTGACTTCATCATATGGAAGACCGAAAGTGATGTTATCTCTGATTGTATCGTTCTTAATCCATGGATTACCACATAAAATATTATCATCGTTGACATAAAGTTCACCCTTAGTACGTTTCATTGAACCTGATAATGCATATAACAATGACGACTTACCACTACCGATAGAACCAGCGATGATGATGAATTCACCCTTATTGATTTCGAAATCGATGTTCTTCAAACCATTTATGTATTCCGATTTAGAATTGCCGGATGAGGAAGATGATGTATCCTTAGACTCGATTTTAACCATTTCAGTAACAGTATCTTTAGATTTCTTCTTTTTCTTTTCATTTTCCTGTTCTTCAATCTCGTCATCTTCATCGAAGTTTTCCCATTCGAAATCTGCATGTTCGACTTTGATTGCCAATTTTTCATCTGGATATGTTTTCAACATGAATTCTTCGACATCTGCATCATCACAAGAAAGGAAATCAGCCACTCTTCTGAATGCAACCTTGACATTAGCGGACGCACCCATAGCTAAAGGTAAATTGAAAAATGCAATGGACATACCTTGGAACAAAGTCAAAGAAGCGAAAATATCACCAGCGGATCTGTTTGGTGAGACTCTAGATGCAGTTAAAAATGCAACCATGGAAGACATGTTTGGTAACGACATGGCGACAGACATCAACAAGTTCTTGATAGTTTGCATGGACAAAGTATACTTGATTTCTTCAACTCTAGCATCTTCAATACGTTGACTGTATGAGTTTTCCCAACTGTAAAGTTTGATCATTTTAAAGTTCTTGAGGAATTCTTTAGTAAGATTGATTCTAATATCAGTATATTTCGATGCATTTTCTCTTAAACCGACCAACATCTTGAATGAACCACCAAGGATAAAGAAGACCATAACGAAACATGCAATACCGGTAAGTGCAGAGACACCAATATTGACAATCAACAATGCAATACAAATTGCAATCGGAATGAACACGAAAAGGACAATGATAGTAAGCATGATACCCATATCGATTCTGCTCAAGTCGGTACTCATGATGGCATTGATACGACTGGATGGAAACTTGTGGAAACCATTGGCGTCGACAGTGAATGCCTTCTCCATCAACGCTCTAGTTAAGATGACCCGGATTTTGGAACCTAAAACAGCAGCACGATAGAATGAATAGTTCAACGCAATACCAGTGAATGCAATCAACAACGCACAACCAACGGCATAACCAGCACCAGTACCATAATAGACGTTTTCTTCGTTACTTGTGTATTCGACGAAGTTGGTAAGTTTTTTCAATAAAAGTGGAGAAACCGAGTTTGCGACATCTGATAACGCTTTGAATAATAATGACATCCAGACATCAAAAAGTAAAGTACTGTGCAATGCTTTGAGGATCATCATTGGGGTAATCTTCTTATCCTCGTTCTTGTTTTGCAAGGCGGTAAGTTTGGATTTGAAAGTGTTGTACAATGGATCGACTTGTTGATTGTAATCCATTTTGAACGTATCTTCATATTGTAAAGTTCTTTTGTAACCGGTGACCAAGAGTGGATTCATCCAAAAGAACATAAACTGGGAGAGGTAATTGGAGGATCTTTCAGGGAAGATTATTCTTTCTTCATTGGTTGGAATTGGAGGAACGTTCTTTGTGAACAAGAACGTGAACCAACGTTTCTGAATCTGAAGCTCAGGTGGAATCTGTTTTTCAAGTTGACTATCTGACATTTCGGATTGATGTGTGTGTGTGTGGCCTTCTAGGAACGTTCATCCAAGAACACGCATGCATACGGCAGCATATCTTCTGTCCTACCCATGGAGGGAATGTGTTTATATATCAGTACCCAACACCGGATATACCCAATATACCCACCAGAAACAACAACTAGTCGAAACGGTCACAGAAATTCACGTTAGCTCCTGGCCGGAATTTACAGGGCGCCTAACTCCTATAAACGCCGGCCATGCACGCACCCGCCGGCGATAGTGCCAGGCGATACCCCGGGCGTAGGCCCAATGGGGCAGCTCGGTGTCGGCGAAAGCGTCGGCCCTCCTCTATCGCCGGTCACCTCACACTAGCCCCGTTCTACACCGACACTTCTTCCCCTTCTTTCTCCCTTCTTTGCCAATCCATTGATGGATTTACGTCGTTATGTCCAGCTTGGGCCAGACGACCTGGCATCTGCGTTGACGTTTGACGTGCCTGAAGTTCCTGGTTTCTGGCCGTGCCATGACAGACCCTCCTCGAATCTGATACCCATCTCATCAGATCTGCTACCGGAGACGGTACACCGAAACAGACTTATCATCGTAAACTACACCAATATTCTGATACCATGTACTTTCCTCTGAACTGTACGTGACCGGTGACCGGAGTGTGTGCAGAACAGAGCAGAATGTGTCTATTCACAGAAACGTAACAAATGTAGACACTACGGAACCCTCATCGCAGCACAGCCTTGAAAAACTCCACCAGCGAGCAAGATGCAGCATCGAGCATCCAGCGACGGGTGACGGTCCCTGATCTGACAGCTGTCACACTTGCTCTTGCTTCGAATTTCGCATATTTTAACGTACAACTCATAGTAAATAATTAAAGTAGGAAAACTGTATATATGAAAAACGGGACAACGGAATGAGATATTAATTATAAAATAAAAAAGGTATGAAATAAACTAAAAGAGCAATTAGATTTGAATTTTGAAAGCCATGGAAAAAAGAAAGTCGAAAAAGTGAAAGGATAAAATACAAAAACTCCAAGTAGTGAAATAATAATAAGAGAACCCAAGATAGAAAGAAAAAAAAAGATATTATCAACTGGAGGCTAAAATACAATAAATAAGGTGGAAAAAGCTGGCATCCAAAATGTCAAATAAACCAAAAAACGAATGAAGGAAAAGGGAAAAACAAACACAAAATTAAAATTAAATACCGTCGTCTAAAATACCCAATTGGAACCACTTGTGATCCAAGGATTCTCTTGCGGTGATTCTGTCTTCCGGATTGAAAACTAGCATGTTCTTGACTAAATCGATGTAATAGTACCAGAAAATATAATCGTCCTTTTGATGTGAGCTAATATTGAAAAATGAAATACAATCTTTGACTGACAAACTCATGTTGAACTTGAAGCCAATCTTTTCTTCAACGATATCTTCGATCGATTTCAATTGTTCGACTTCTTGAATCAACTTCTTTTCTGTCGTTGGAGTAGGGAATTCCAATTTACCAGTCTTCTTAGAAAACGCATTCACAATAGAAGTATCGAATCGATTGCTTGAAGTATTTCGGTTTTCGGACTTGTAAAGCATGATGCATTGTCGTACCATCTTCAAATCGACGGGTTTACCAATCACTTTCTCCATCATTGCTAAATGTTGTTCGTTTTCATGAGTCTTGAACAACGCATCACCGGTTAACAATTCAATCAAAATTGAACCAACAGACCAGATATCACATGGAAATGACCAACCGACACCTAAAATGATCTCAGGGGCTCTATAGTGTCTTGTTGAAATAATAGAAGAATGGTACTCATCTTCGAAAATGGCAGATCCAAAATCGATGGTGTAAATCTTTGGATCCTTTAAAATCTTTCTCAGATAGGTTTCACCATGTTCTTCGCTGGCTTTTTGATATGGCTTTTTACAGTATGAAGAGTCCTTGATTAAGATGTTTTCTGGTTTTAAATCGGTGTGAATCAAATTCAAATCGTGTAAGAAAGCAACCGATCTCAATAGTTGTTTGGCCATCGCTTGGATGTGAGAGCCCGGGAATGGCAAGAATTGGTTTTTGTCCATGAAATCATAAAGTGAAATCTTCAATAAATCCGTGACAATACAGATGTGATTTCTATAATCGAAGCATTCTCTCAAATGAATACACTGGAACTTATTAACTGGGTCATGTTTCTTCAACATGGTTAAAACTCTCAATTCGATCTTAGAAGCTTCTCTGTACTTTCTGATGGATTTGATGATCTTGATAGCGACATATGAGTTGGTTTGATTATCATAAGCTTTGACAACTTTACCAAATGTACCTTGACCTAATAGCTTCTTGATGATGAAACGGCCATTTGCAAATGGAGCACCGGTTTTCACAATATAATAACCATCTTCATCGTCACATTTGTTATCCTCATCAGTTTCAGTATGGTTGATAGCGTGCAAATCGCTTTTAGAATGAGAAAGATACTTATCATCATAAGAACTCGTTGCTGAGGATTTGGAAGTTGAAGAGAATGAAGGGTTGGAAGATGTGGAGGATTTACCACTTTGGTTAAATGATAATTTCCTCAGGTTTGTATACCTCTTGCTGTTTTGCTTTTGGTTATATGTGTAATTTGGAGCATAATGGTTGATCAAAGAAGCTTTAACGTCACCAATCTTCATGTTGACTTCGTCAATGTCCAAGGCGGGGGAATAGGTCAGCTTGGCATACGCCAACTGGGGCAAGGACTTTGTTCTCTTCTTCTGTTTGGTGGTCTGAGGAGGAGATATCAGTGCGGAGTTGGAAGTAGGAGATATGTTTGATTTTTTCAAGAACCGGTTGACTAAGTTGTTAATCGGCGTGGTGAAACTCAAATGTCTGGTAGCAGTCTTGGAATGGTTCTTTTGGAAGTACTCGGAGTAGCTGTTACCGTCGTCCAAATGAACATCGTCAATAGCACTTTCGTGATCATTAAACGTTTCATAGTCAAGGTTCTCATCATTGTTACTGGCTTCATTGCTGTCGTTGCTGGTGCCTTCTTCAATGTGGTGGTAATCGTGGTAGTCGATATCAAGGTCTACATCCTCTTCCTCGTCATAGCTGTCGTGCATGCCGTCGGAGAACGCACCAAGATCGTGATAGTTTCTTGAATGAGAATTGGAATTGCTGTTGTTGTTGTTCTTCTGGTGAAACTCGAAACCCTGAAGGAAGTTGACGTGGTCGTCTTCCTCATCGTCATCATCAGCAGCGTTGTTATTATTATGGGTATCGTGGTCATCTAAGTGGTGATAATGGTCGGTGGAGAGGTCAGAAAAGATGTTGTTGTGGTTGATTGCGTTATCGTTTTCATCATTGACGTCATGGTTGATGAAGTTGTAATCGTCGATTTCGATGTCGTCCAAGTCGATGTCGTCGCTGTTGTTGCTGTGATGGTGTGGGTGCTGGTGGTTGAAGATGTAGTCGTCGTCATCGGAGTCCAAGTTGATGATCTCATTGTTGATTGAATCTGCAAAATGCTGCTTCTTTGGAATGAGTTGGGGCTTTGTGGTGTTCGAGTTGGAAGAACAGTTGGACAACATGCGTTGTCTCTTCCTGTTGTAATTCAAAGAGGTGGCCATCATTTTGTGGGGTGTTGTAGGGTGTAACAGAGCGGGAACCGTGGCTTCGTAGTCTCTTATCGGGATAAATTGGGTTAACTAGTCCTTATGGAGTAAGGATGTGTAGTTTCTGTGGGGGGTAGATCTGCCCGCAGTGCTTTCTGGGGGGTTGTGTGTTTGTCGGAAGGAGCTTTCTTCTGTGTGGATGCTGTAGGGATGTGTGGTGGTGGAGGGAGCAGGGAAGGGGGGCAGGAGAAGGAAGTGCAAGTCCACCACCACCATAACATAACCCCTACCTTTTACCTACACAATCTGCAACATGATTTTTGCCTTTGCAGGCATTGTGCTGAGCAGTTATCTCTGGCCGGTCGCCCCAATTGGGTCCACGTTTTCGGGGCGCGGCTGGGACGGGAGGGACAGGGGACAGGGCGGGCGCGTCGATCGACGCGGCGGCGGCCGCTCCCGCCAGCCTCCAATTTTTTTCTGCGTCGGCTCCTTGCGCAATTTGTGGCGAAGCAACAGCTGCTGGTTTCTGGCCTGTGTTTACGTACGGATCCTGAGACACTCCTGACGACACACAAGCACAAGCTTCATCCACACACGCCTCGGACACTACCCATCCCGCTACAAACACACAGCAGAGTCTCCATCCATCCACCGTCCACCATGCCCTCCTCTCCAGAATTGCACGGACTCCAAAAAACACTCCCTCCAGCTCCTGACTCCACCACCACAACATCTCCAAAGTTGAACATGAGAGCCACCACCGCCGTCGCCGCTTTAGCTGTCGCCAAATCCCGCAGAACCAACGGCGCCCCACCCCGTTCTCCATCTCCAGGACTCCCAATCCCTCCAAACGGTGTCGTGATGATCCCGGATAGAAGATATGCGTGTAGTTTATGTCACCATTCCTTCACTAGAAAACACAATTTGAAATCACACGAGTTGATCCACACCAACGAGAAGCCTTTCACATGTTCCCACTGTTTCTCCAGCTTCAGAAGACAATACGATTTGAAAAGACACGAAAAAACCCATACTAGAGAGAAACCATTCCAATGTAGAGGTTGTGGTAAGCACTTTGGTAGAGCTGATGCGTTATTAAGACATGTCAATTCTAACGCTAGTTGCCAAAACGTGTACCCAGAAGGTGTCAGTGTCGTCGCTCTCAACCCAGAGAGCTCTGCAGAAGACGACACCCCAGGCCCATCTGAGCCACCAAACGAACCAGTCAACCACATCAACAAAAAGGCTAAAACTGCAGAAGTTGCAGAAGTTGACGGTGTATTTGATTCCGTTACCGGTGTGCAAGACGAATCCAACTTCTTTGCGCAACACGACATCAACAAGGACAAGGAATCCCAAACGGACGTCGATGCAGCAGCTGCCAGCATTTTGGCAACAACAAACACAGTCACTAATATTTCTGAACTGCCAGCCTTAAACTACTCCATAATATCAAGTTTATTAAACGATATCAACAAAAACACAACATCATTAGAATCAGGATCGCAACAGATCGAGTTATCGAGCCATCAATATATCCTTTTGAAGACCACCTTAGAAACCCTTCAAAACTTTGATTTACGTATAAAAAACGATAAATAATAATAATCATCAAATCAATCTACTCTATTTCGTGTATCACTTTCTCCTCATCATTTATTTTATTGTATTTTTAACATGACACATCACACACAAGTTGTTTCAAAATTCGTTGTTTCTTAATTACAAGTTTAATCTTTTATTTCTTTATATAATATCGAGTTATATAACCTATGTATATGTACAAGTAAGTATTTCCAGTATTTCAACCGAATCGAATAATAATAATAATTTCTTCTTTCTCAAAGCTTCTTTGCATTCTCCTCCTCGTCGGTAGGTAGCCCCAAATCTCTCCAGTCGACCCTGTCCATGAGCTCGTTGTCCATCCGGCACTTCAAGTAGCTCTTGGCGAGCAATCTGCAGTTTGGTGCGTTTTCGTTACCGACTAACTTCAAACACTTCATGTATTTGGTCATTTCAACTTTACAATCGCCGAAATGGTCTAATGGGAAGGATCCACGTTCCGGTGGCGTGGATCTGAGGGCCTTGATGGAATTTCCTGGATTGGCAGACATGTCTGTGGCTGCGTGTGGGTGGCTTAAACACGAAACTCCCCGAATAAAACACTTATCTGTGTCGGGGTTTGTGTGTGAAAACCTTCCTAGAAACATGATTTCTCAGACCATCATCATCCATCCGAGAGCGAAAGCAAAATATCATGTGCCCGCTGACGTAAGCGGCGTCGATCGATGCAGTGCGGCTATAACCCGCTAACTTAAAGGGCGTTCCCAATCGGGTAATTTTCCTTCTACAGTTTTCCCAATTGGGATGCGGCTGACGGCTGACAAAGAATTTTGCAGGGCTGTGTGAGATGTCTGCGGTTTCCCGTTTCCGCAATGAAGTGATGTCAACGGGAAGGTTCAG
Source organism: Pichia sp. NRRL Y-27261 (assembly GCA_030569835.1). Classification (NCBI taxonomy): domain Eukaryota; kingdom Fungi; phylum Ascomycota; class Pichiomycetes; order Pichiales; family Pichiaceae; genus Pichia; species Pichia sp. NRRL Y-27261. The sequence goes on from JAJMLU010000008.1 coordinate 15,120, forward strand.
TAAGAGTCATCAAAATATTCCACACCCTTATATTCATATTCAACGCATCCACACACAACCCTTGCTTTCTTGACATTAAGCCTAATCAGCAACCAATTTTAGATCCATTTATATGCAGCGTGGCACAGAAAAAGAAAAGATCGGCAATCCCGATATCGAACAAGTATCTCTAGATTCAAATGGACAAGAGGCCAATACATCAGGGAAGAACCAATTTTTTGAAGAAGATATCGAGAACTATGCAGGAGATTCGAGCGAGATGATACAATATGAAGAGGATGAAGAAGAACTCCAACTTGAACGTATCGAATCCATCAAGTCTATCAAAGACGCTATCCCAGATAAGTTTTCAGGATGGGGGTTAGCATCAGTTATTGGATGTGCATTATTCAATTTCAATACATGGGGTGCCAACTCCGCATATTCATTATACTATCAGCAGTATCTTAATAACGATATTTTTGCAGGAGATGATAAGTACGATTACGCTATCATTGGAGCGTTGGCGTTCAGTTCAGGTTTAGCATTTGCACCGGCCATCAACTATCTCATTGGTGTCATCGGTTTAAAACCTACGATTTTCATCGGTATTATCATTTACTTCGTCGGGGTCATGCTAGCAACATTTGCCACTAAGTTATGGCACGTTTATTGCACACAAGGTGTCTTATCGGGGATTGGAATGGCACTTATCTGTGTTTCTAATGTCAACATCGTTCCACAATGGTTTAAAGGCGGGCCTGGGGGAAATAGAAACCTGGCAATGGGAATACAAGCGGCCGGGTCTGGATTGGGTGGTATTGTTTACAACGTCGGATTACAACACGTCCTACAAACGAAAACATTCAGATGGTCGCTACGAGCACAGGCTATAATGTGTTTAGGATTGAACACAATTTCACTTTTCTTAATCAAGTCTAGAAACGCATCAATTAAGCCAGTCTATAAAATATACGACCGTCTCGTCTGGACAAACTTCGGGTGTTTTTGTTTGACATTCTGGACAATGTTCACATTGTTCGGATATGTTGTGTTGATGTACAATCTCGGTGATTTCACTAGATCGCTCGGTTACTCAAGTCACCAAGCATCGGTCGTCTCTACTATGACCGCAGTCGGTATCATTTACGGTAGACCCGGTGTTGGTAAGATTGGGGATATCATTGGTCCTATCAATGTCACCATCCTTGCATCTTGGATAGTCGCTATCTTATCATGGGTCATGTGGATCCCATGTCGAAACTACGCTACAGCATTGGTATTTGCATTATTTGTTGGTTCTTTAATGGGAACGATTTGGTTGACAATGGCAAGTATCAATGCGTCAATTGTCGGATTGAAGAAGTTCGGTGTCGCCATGTCCATCAGTTGGGTTTCCAGTGGTTCTTTCGGGTTTGCGTCTCCAATCATCGGTATCGCATTGAAAAAGAACGGACCTACATCACCAACTCAGTATGAACCAGCAGCTATTTTCGTCGGTCTTTGCTACTTCATGGCCGGCGCCATTCTAATCGTCGCTCGGGGCTGGTTAATTTCCCGAAACAAGAAGGTGTTGGAGAGTTTAGAAACCGAGGACGAGGTGCTAGCCATCCGGGTATTTCCGAGGGAGACCATTGCCAACATGTTCAATGTCCAGAAGGTCTGAGGCCTGAGATAATAGATGATAGATGATATCTCCGTGCTGACGTAAGCGCCGATCGACGCTTTCCCGCAATAACGCCACCCCAACCGGCCGCCCGGGCCGGCGTTTTTTCCCCAAATCGCCGTATGGGGAAATTTGGCTGGAGAGCGATCGCTTTTTCCCAACCGGCGTTAGGTCCTGCGGTGGAGATAGAGCGACTGTTACCGCTTTCGGACGCCAGAGCGAAGACGGGGACGCTTTTTTTTCACAGCTTGGGAGGTTTTCCAGTCCTGGGTCAGGGCCCTTCTCCGTGATAATGACTCAGATTGATATAAATACCCGTTCCCTTGCCCTCTTTGATCTAATTCACCAATAGTCAGCTCGTCTCCAGCAGTTCTATAAATTAATCCCAATACCCTCTGGTTGATGATAGGATAACACTCAAACTACAACAATTAGGAAAAATGGTTTATGGTATTACTAATAAACATTCATCAAGCACCGAAGAAGATATAAAGGATAACATGACGATCGACTCCGTTTCAGTTGACTCCAATCAAAGAAATGAAAACTTAAATAACACAGAAATCAAGAGTGAAGACTTTGACGCAGATATCGAGCAGTACGTTGGTGATGGTGATGAAAATTTTGACGATGACCTCAAACTCGAACGTGTCGACTCAATCAAATCTATTAATGACGCTATTCCAGACAGGTTCTCAGGATGGGGGTTGACTTCTGTTATTGGTTGTGCATTATTCAATGTCAACACATGGGGTGCCAACTCCGCTTACGCGTTATACTATCAAGAGTATCTTAACAATAGCGTCTTCCCTGGCGCAACTAAATATTCGTACGCCATTGTCGGTGGTTTAGCTTTCAGTTCTGGTTTAACTTTCTCTCCATTCATCAACTTCCTCATTGGTATCATCGGTGTCAGACCAACCATATTTTGTGGTATCATTATCTGTTTTGTTGCGACCATGTTGGCCTCCTTTTCTACAAAATTATGGCACATCTACTGTACCCAAGGTGTTTTATCTGGTGTTGGTATGGGTTTGATCTGTGTTGCCAATGTTACTATCGTTCCTCAATGGTTCAAAGGTGGTCCGGGTGGTAAGAGAAACTTGGCAATGGGATTCCAAGCTGCAGGTTCCGGTATCGGTGGTATCATCTACAACATTGGTTTAGAAAAATTATTAGAAAACAGATCTTTCAGATGGTCCTTAAGAGCTCAGGCAATCATGTGTATCGGTTTGAACTTTGTCGGTTTAGCAATAGTAAAATCGAGAAACTCTTCAATCAAACCAGTCTATGCAATCTATGATCGTTTAGTTTGGTCAAACTTTGGTTGTATCGGTTTAGTTTCTTGGATCATGTTCACATTATTCGGTTATGTCGTTTTGATGTACAACCTTGGAGATTTCACAAGATCTTTAGGATACACCAGTGACCAAGCCTCGATCGTCTCAACAATGGTGGCCGTTGGTATCGTCTATGGTAGACCTACCGTTGGTAGATTGGGTGATCTCATTGGTCCAATCAACATCACCATCTGTGCATCTTGGTTAGTTGCCCTTTTTTCATGGGCCATGTGGATTCCATGCAGAAACTACGCAACAGCTATTGTCTTTGCCATGTTTGTCGGTTCATTAATGGGTTCTATTTGGTTGACCCTGCCAGGTATCAATGCCTCCATTGTCGGATTGAAGAAATTAGGTATTGCCATGTCCATCAGTTGGGTCTCCACTGGTCTTTTCGGTTTTGCATCGCCAATCATTGGTATCGCATTAAAGAAAGACGGTCCTACTTCGCCAACACAATACCAACCTGCATCTATCTTTGTTGGACTCTGTTACTTCATGGCCGGCGCCAGCTTGGTCGTTGTCCGTGGTTGGATCATTGCCAGAAACACATATGTCGTTGAAGAACTGGAAAACGAAGACGATGTTTTGAGAATCACAGTTAAACCAAGAGAAGCAATCGCTAACATGTTCGCCTTACAAAAGGTTTGAGTTCCAAACCTTTGCATTTTGATATATTCCGTTTTATGTAAACCCAGCTATCTATTACATCGCATTTTATAAATATCCCTTAATAATCATAATAATAATTAATAATCACAGCTATAGTACCTAACATAAAAAGAAGAATAAAGTTGGAGTGAGAGAGATAAAAAATAAAACATGTTGTGATAATCGATAAAGTATAAAAAATAAAACTAGCAGTTAAAAAATAGTATATAAGAGAGTAAAACCTAATGATGGACTAACGTTAAAATGAAAAACCAACCAAACAATCATTACCATAATGATAAAATAAAACTTAAAAACTAAAATGCCTTTATAAACCTGCAATTTGGGCATATAGACCACGATAAACTCCGGCAACCTTCTGTTGCGCCTTATCCAGATTTTCCTTGTTGATATAATCCCCAGCGATATCGATTGCATCCGCAGCAATCTTTTTACTAGCATCGTATGCCACGTTAGAACCCTTCTTCAATTGTTCGCCGGCATCTGCTAAAACTTCACCACCCTTGTTGATCAAAACTTCCAGTTTGTCGCCAACTTCGTTCTCTTCAAGACTCTTGGAAATGAATTCAGAAAGTTGTTTCTCGGTTTCGAATACACCAGTGATACTCTTTTCGTAGATGTCTTGTAATTTAGGTTGTAAATTAGAATGGACACCCTTCAAGTTTTCCAATTGCTTAGAACCACCTTGAACTAAGAAATCACCAATGGAGGAGAAGAAAGAATCGACATTGGTAGTAGCTTGTTTCCACATGATTTCAAAATAATGCTGATTGTAAAGCTCATCTGGATTCCAGTTACAGAAGGTGGAGCTCTTGGTCACCAACTTGTAGTAGGAGTTCAAGCAGTGCTTGTCTTCAGTAGTGGAATCAACACAAGTGTTTAAGACATCAGTATAGTACTCCAACATGTCGTTACATTTCTTCATGTGCATATCAACGTATTTTGGATCGAGCGGTAAGTCATCAATGGAGCCAACCATGTTGTTGATTCTGTAGCTGTAGTAGGTGTCCTTGATTAAGTAGTATGAATAGTAGGTGAATAAGATGGAGACGACGATGCTAAAAAGAACGGATTGAGTGGAGTTCATATCCTTTAACATTGATTTCAAATCTGCTGCGTACTTCTTACAGGCTGTTTTGACAGTAGTAGCAACAGTAGGTTCCTGTTCAGTAACATCAACGTCTGAAACAGCTTCAGATGTAGCGTCTTCATCGTTTGAAGTCGAACCAGAGCCGGTGCTTTCTTCCTTGTCGGCGTTTGCATTTGTTGTTGATTCTGCGTCGTCTCTCTCGTAGTCCTTCCATTCCTCAGAAATAACGTTCCAGTCGTCGGATTCTTGGTCGGAGAGAATGGAGTCTCTGGTGCTGATGGTATCTGTCTCTGCTGACATGTCTGTGGGGTGTGTGTGTGTGCGTGCAGGGCGTGGACAGCCCAGAAGGAGAAGAAAGGGTGTGCAACGCCCCAATTGGGGGCATCCCCGTGCACTTAATCACACTTCCCCTTATCGCAAGGGCAATTTTTTTGTCTTGGGGCTGCACGTAATTTCTGGTCCTCCGGCTTCTGCAGCTGGTCCGCCCCAGCCGGCCACGGTTTATGCCAGGTCCTGTCTTGTCCTGTCTTGTCTTGCTTTCAGATAAACACTAATGCTAACAACTACATAGAAATACACAGAGACGCCCCGCTAGGTCTGTCTACGTTCGTTCTGCACCTCACACCACGGCTCCCTGCTCTTGCCCGAGTAGTCTCGGAGAAAGGTGTAGTAGACCATGCACACGGAGACAAGTTCCTTTTTGAACCATAGATGGAAAGACTCTAGTTCGGACATGACGTTTTTGTTGATCTGCACCAAGTCGGACTCGCAGATCTGGTACTGTCTTTCCAACTGGAACAACCGGAGCTTCAAGTTGTAGAACTTGGTCCGTCTCGTCTCGTCCGGGTTGGGGTCCGTGACGTATTTGAGGAACATGTTGTTCAATTTACCCACTCCTGGGATCTTACCGTAAACTGTCTTTTTCGACGTCTTGCTGAACAAGGCCGTTTGGAGTTCTTCGTCCGTAATTGGGGGCTCGAAGTACTCTTCCGTGTCGGGACTGTCTCTACTACCATTACCAGAGCGTCTCAACGCATTGTCCGTCTTCATGTCGATCTTCCGTATACGTATTTCTTCAGCTTCATATCTCTTGTATCTAGATCTCGTGTGATATAAATCCTTTTCAACCATCTTGAACTGTATTATCTTTTTCCTGTTAAACTCCATCAACTCCTTGGCTGTAGTGCTGAAATGCTTCAACTCGATCAACTTGTCGAGAAACCCGACGTTCACAAACCCAGTTAGACTGCTTAATAATATCGTATGTTGTTCAAACAGTTTGCCGACATGTTCGATATAGTTGGAGTTTTGGAGCAGGGAGAGTTGGTTGAAGTTCGATCCTAATTCAGACAATTCTGCCGATAGTTCGTTGAAATGTTTGATCAGTCGTTTGTTCACTTTGGAGATATTGTTCAACGAAACCTCGTACCTGAGGAATTTCGTTTCAAAACTGAGGAATTTTTGAAATTGTTCTTCTTCTGAGAGTTCTTTGAATAGGTGGAAGTCGGAGAGTGAAGGGATCGGCATCGTCAAGTAGAGCTGGTTTTCCAAATTCTCAATTGGATGGATTGGTGAGAGCTGGTATATGGATGTCTTGTACAATACGGAGTTTTCCTTGTTGTTAATGTAATCTAAAAAGTTGATTTCCGGGTCTAAAAAGTGTAGAAAGAATTTGCACTTGGCGATCTTGTCGATCTTCAGACACCTGTTCAGGAACGCCGCTAGCATTCTCTTCCGGTATTCGACTAAATTGGTCATTGGATCACTATCATTGCTGTTCTTTTTGGATCCGTCGTTATTTTCGCTTTCAATACTGTGATGGTTGTGTCCGTTGAGTTCGGAAACGTTGTTTGTTAACGTGGATGCAGTCAATCCAAGCGAGTTGGACGTGGTGATGGCTATATTTGATCTGAGAGACTGCTTTTCCGGGATAGGCGGGATGATCAGCGTTGGAAACTCTTTAATGAGACAAGTCCGCAAGCTTTCGAATTCACTGTAACGCCTTTTGACAGATATTGGGCCAAACTTGATGAAATATACAACGTATCCCTGGATCTGGTGGGTGTGTAGGTCGTTGGATTTGCAAGCGTCGGTGATTTCCACCTCCAAGCCAGCACATTGACTCTCCATGATCTCTTTTATTCTGCTGGGGTAGGCAAACTCTTTGTTCATGATAACGGAGGCCATTGACTCTGTGTCGTGGGCTGTCGTGCTCGCTGCTGCTATGGTTGGAATGGAGTCGCCATTAGCATGTTCTCTCTCCGCTTCCGGCATGGTTGGGGTGTGTGGGGAGACTGTCTGTGTTCTGGTCCGGGCACAGCAGAGAAGAAGCAGACGTCTTTGACGCCTCCGTGGAGAAGAAGGAGACGACTGACAGAGAGAGCTGAGCAAATCTGAAATCTGCAAATGCTCAGCGAACGCGTGGTGTCGGCTCTTCACTCTGTTATACATAGGGCACTGGAGTCAACAACGGGTGCTTTCCTGGGTATCTGCCCCCAGAGAAGGCTTCCAGGGCTAACAGAGATGTCCGACTACCGACACAGCTACACGGTCTCACTCAACGAGGCGGCGAAGTACTGGAAAGCCGTCGAAATGGCTTCCGTCTTCGTGTTGTTGGTACTCCGATCAGGCAATCCGGTCTTCAAAATAACAATGGCACTGCACGCCGGGATGCAGACAATGCTCATCGTTGTCTACTCCCTGTTGGTTTACTACAAGGCGGCAAACACGCCGGTAGAAGACTCGGTATCAAAGGGCCTGTTCCAAAAAGTCAGAGGATTCATACCCAATACCATCAAAGCCATCTCGACATTCGGACTCAAACTGTTCCTCAGAGTGTTGAGGATATTCGGAATAGGGAGGAAACTAAAACTCAATGTGAACAGACTCGGTTCGGTGGTGACATACTTCTTGATCATGTTCAGGAAGACGATCTCGTTACTCGTCTCTATTTATGTCACTTCCGGAGATGACGAGTCTACACATTTAAAAGCATTCATATTATTCACTGTTTTCATGTCAATCCAAATGAATTTCATTGCAACCATCACGAAATCCACAAAGACCGGGAAGGTGCACGATTCAAATGTAACCCTGAAGAACGGGTTACGACTCTTACTTAATAACGATACCCGGAGTCACAATGCATTTGAACTGCTTGCACATTTGAGAAAGAAGATTTCCACAATCTGCACCATTCTCACGATTTTATTGTTTTACTACACCATCAACCACACGTCTGAATCGATCGACGACAACGTTTCGTGGATCGTCGTTATGAAACTACTGATTGTCCTCGATGCGGTCTTCATGAGCACACTACTCGTTGAGCTATCCGGACTGAGATTCGTATTCTGTAACACCGAAGACACAATCGTTTAAAGTAAATCTAAATTAAATTAACGTAACGAAATGAAATATATAGAGCTCTAGACTAAATAGAATTGACATACCATATTAAGGTTAACAACATAAGCACGAAGTAAACGCATGAGTTGATCACAAAGGATTTCCAATCTCTTTGGAGTTCGACTTCCCAATCCAGTATATTGTTGAAATACTTCTCGTACTTGTTGTTGCTCTTGGCATCCAAATAGGACGCATCGATGGACTTGATGTCTTTCTTGAACAGCTTTTGAATGCTCTTCTTGATCTTGTGTGCATATCTGGTGCACGTCGCATTGAGTCCCGTACCAAATCCAATTTGAACAGTACAGATGAATATCCACCATATTCCGAAAACGAGGGTAATGAGGTAGTGTATGATTGGCTGGAATGGCGATGGTAGATAGCATAAATGCGTCTTTGCAGTTTCGGCATCAACCGTCAATGATTCTCTACCGGTAGATAACCATCTTTCATCATGTGGTTCTGGAGGATTCCACATACTCAACAATTGAATAGCAGGTCTGCTAATACCACCAGTCATGGCCGAGCTCTTGATTGTGATTTCGTCTGTGTACTTCACACCTGGATGGTCGAGTTTGTTGAACTTATAATCGTGTGCATCCTTACTGAATTTCTTATCGTATGGGTGACGAACGTGACAGTAGTCGTGATCGTCACCGGAAAATAGCATAGCTGGCTTGATCCAATTGAGGATGTTCTGACTGATGTCATAGTCCAGAACGGTTTGGTACTGCTCACCCTTGCTGACAGGGAACTTGTTGTGGGATTCTCTGAATGGACCGCAGGATTGAAACTCTGTAAATCTATAAAGTGGCACATGAGAGAATACAATTCTGGGGTAGTTCATATATGGATTTTCCGGGCTTTCGAAAGTTTTCAAGAAGTCAGTAGAGACTTTATTCACTTGGACGTTGTCTGTGCATGACATTGAGACTGTATCTAAGAGCACGACGGAATGGTTACCTAATAATACAACACCGTCGGCGTTACCGAAGAACGCCTTGAATCTTGAATATCTCTCAAAATTGATACCGTTACCAAACCCAACATCGTGGTTTCCGGGTATCTGTCTCAATTGCTTGACGCCTTCGATGGGGTTGAACACTCTGTTGAATCTGACATACTCCTTCATCCATCTTGGATCCTCCCACTCCCTACCACCATCGAACAAATCTCCAATGAAGATGATACTGTCCGGATCCAGCACTTGACTGTAGATGTTGTGGTTTCTGTGGAGGTAATTATCGCTGAAGAATTTCGTGATTGCCAGTTGGATCCAGCTTCTCGTCGGGTATGAGTACTCGTCGACTATCTGTGGATCACCGATAATGATTGCCCGATGTGGATTTGCAGGCTCACCGTCTTTGGTTTTCCAGTTCTCCCAATCGTCCCACAGACAATTCTTGATGACGTTTGCCGGTTTCACTCTCTCGAAGTAGTGGATCACCGTGAAAAGCGTTATGTAGAGTATGAAGAGCTGTTTCCATCGTAATCTGAAGAAAATCTGCTGGTATATGCTGTGATTCGAGTTGATATGTGTTCTCTTGTGAGTTTTGAAGACGCTTTCCGGGATGTCGGACAAGTCCAGCGACGCTCTGCTTCCCGAGCGATGTTTAGGGTTGAGTGTCATGTGGCCGTGGCTGTGTGTGTGTGGGGTATCTGTGGCAATTGACGGGGGAGACGGGCTCTTCCCGAAGTTTCGCCACAGCAAGCTTACAAGAACAAGAGACAAAAGATCCGTGTTAACTGTGAAGTGGCAAGTAAACAAAAATGAGTGCGCTTTCCTCTTTGAGCGAAATTGGACTGTCACAGTGACAACACCCGGATCCATGATCAATGTCTTACCAATCACAGCTGGAGAGGGGCCAAGGACAAGCACCGACGACACATGGAGGACGGAGAACCCAGAAGAAAGAGGGTACGGCCCCACAGGGGTGGCCACGAGCCGGCCAAGGACAAGAGTGGCGGGTTCCACGGGCTGGTAGGCCTGGAAATCTCAGCGTTGAAGAAATCACTCAACGGCGAAACAAACTACAACTTCGACAAGTTCCTAACGAAGACGATCCCGGAGCAGTACTCGATCGAGGTCGTCGACGATATCGAACGGGAGGAAGAGATGCAGAAGCTGGGACTTGTGCAGATCGACAATGATGAATTGACCACCGTTGAACGATCATGCAATGGAAATTTCAAAGAGTTGATGAGTTCGTTGGATGGTAAGTTCAACATTCAACTGATCGACCACGACAGAATCAAAGGTCCACCGCAGCTGGTGTACAATGTCGGAGCGGACCCCTTGGGCGATTACATGTACTCGAAGACGCACGACAAGCTGGCGAAGAAGGAACGGAAGTTCACTTTGATCGACAGGAGTAAGATGTTGAATGAAGTGGACAACTGTATCGAGCTGTTGTCGTTGCTCGGCACGGAGATCAAGCGTGGGACGTTGAAGGAGACGTTGCGGACGTATGTTGTGGAAGACGTGGAGCTGAGTGATGAACAGATCTTCAGATTGAGTCAATTGCTAGGTACTATTACGACGATCAATGATCCAACGGATAGTGTGGAGATGATACTGAAATACAGACTCACTATTAGAGAGATCAGGTCCTTTCTATTGAACTTCATCAAGATCAAGGCGCTGGAGACGCATCTGAAGAAAGAGATCCAAAAGATCAACACGGGGTTGTACGACAGATACGTCGAGCCAACGACGGATCCGAATGTCAACGAATTGCGGGATAAACGATTGTCATACAGAGACTCGAGGATGGGGCCCATAGTGAAGATAAATTTCAAGGAGGGGGTCACGTTGTTGGTGGACCCGATCACCAAGCCTGAGATCGTCAATAAGTAATGGAATAAATTGATGATAAGTACACAGTACATACATACATAAGCAAAAATTTTAGAGCTGTTTAATTAATAAAAGTATAAAACCTAGTTGAAGATTGGATGGGTGCCGATTTCAGCTAACCATTTAGTGATGGCTTCGTATTCACCGAGTGGAACGTATGCACCGCTGACCTTGTTTAAGATGTTGTAAGCGAAAGCGTCAGCAACGGTGATTCTGTCAGGTAAGGCGATGTACTTTCTAGACTTCAATTCGTTGTCGATGTAGACGAAGTAAGACTTTAACTTTTCAAAAGCGACTTCTTTGTCTTCAGGAGTCTTGGAACGAAGTCTCCAGTCACCTAAGCCGATAAGGAAATCTTGGTTAAAGAAGGCCAACCATCTGAGAACTTGGGTGGATTCGTCGAGACCGGCACCGAAGAACTCCTTGTTGTCAGAGATGCCGGTTAAATAGTAGATGATCGCAAGAGCTTCGGTGATCTTGACACCCTTGTCGGTAACCAACGCTGGGATCTTGTGAAGTGGGAAGATGTCATTGAATTCGGCGACTTCGGCGGATTCGATAACGTCGAAGTCCAAACCGAGGAACTTGGCAAGGTTGCCAATCCAGTTGGCTCTTGAAGAGGCTTCTCTGCTGTAAATAATACCGTTCTTACCCATGTTTGATGTTATAAAGTGATTGATTGAATGTTATTCTGATGACTGGGGAGAAGAGGAGGGGGAAAGAAAAGACGCAATTGCACACATCCATGACATCCCTTGCAACAGCAGGGAACCTACTCTATTTATACCCCTTGCCAGGGGTGCAATGTGGTGTCCAACGTCAACCTGATGTGGCCTGTAGACAGTGGCCCGTGGAAAGTGTGGCGGCGGAGTAGGTGTCCGCATTGTGTGGGGCCCCGATAAGCGGGATCTCTCCACAGTGAAGCCGACCGTGCACTGCAAAGTGTGGACGGCGGCCTGTGGTGGGAGGGCACACGCAGAGATGCCGACAGTGTGGTATCTGCTCTAATCAGGAATAGGAATAGTATTCGGGACTATACAGTCTAGTCTAGTAGATAGATAAATAAATAAATAGGGTGGTGGGTGCTCCGGCAGTCAATGTCGGTAAGCTTATAACTTGGAAAGAGCAATGGCAACGGTGTCCTTGGTCTTCATGGTTTCGTGCCACTTGGTCAAGTATGGGTACTTAGCAGAGGTGATACCGCCTGCAACGTCGGCGAAACCGTTGTACCAGGAGAACAAGTATTCGTCGGCGACGGTGACGTATTCATCTAAGGATAAGTACTTTCTGGTTGCTAATTCACTGTTGATGTAAGCTAATTGGCCAGCTAAGGTTGCGGTTGCAGAAGCCTTTGCTTCTTCGGTCTTAGCGTAGAAGACATAGTCGACCCAGGCGTTGACCATATCTTGGTTGACGAAGGATAACCATCTCATGACTTGAGCTTGGTCCTTGGCGTTCTTACCTCTTAAGACGGTATCGGTGGAAAGAGAGAATAAGTATTCAATGATAGCTAAGACTTCGGTTAACTTGTAACCGGTAGAGTCAGCGAATGCTGGAGTCTTCTTTAATGGGAAGAGTTCGAGGTATTCTGCACTCTTGGTACAGTCGACAACTTCGACGTCGACCTTTAAAGCAGCTGCTAAAGCGCCTAACCAGTTGGATCTTGGAGAACCTGGGTTGATGAAAAGAGTACCTTGGGACATTTTTATAGACAAGTGTGGGTGGTGGTTGTTGTTGTTGGGAGATGTGAGTCTTGGAGAAAGAGGGTTACAAGAAGAAGAAACAGAGATGGAGAACAACCACCATTGGACCCTGGACGGGGGAATCGAAGCTATTTAACTGCCTCGAAAGAACAAGCTGGGGAATAGGGCTGCCCAAAGCGGAAACGCTATCCCCCCCAAAAACCCCCACAGTGAGATCCCAACGGGTTCCCCGACACGCTCAATGCGGCCATTTTTCCCGAGGAAGGTCGACTTCGGGTCAAGCGATGCTTAGTTTCTGTGCTTCTTTCTCTATACACCTCTTTCTACTACCGGATTCATCCGTGGTGGCTGGAGGCTGTAGGATTGTCTCTGTTGTCTTAGGGTGTCGGAACGTGGAAAATACCTCTAATCACAAAACTATGGCGTTAGCACAGATAAGATGGCTAGATTAGATTAGATTGGTAGGGAAGAAACTGCCCGATATTGCAATCGACACGAAGGGTGTGGATGCTTGTAGATAGTCCCGCAATGTGGAGTTGTATCGAGTCATATCGTTGTAGATCGATTGAATGTAGTACCCCAGTAGTTACGATAACGATTGACTATCACACAGTGATTGGATCAAATATGAAAAGCCCAGATTAATCCACAGTCTGCCACTCAACCACCAACATAGAATCCACAATCCACAACCAACAATGATAATAACCGAAGAAGTCTTGTGTCTACACTCCATCTATACATAAATGACTGAAAAACCTGTCTCCGTTGAAATGTAGAGAACAAACTCAATCAATCCCAGTGAGCTTACGTAAGCACGCGTTACGTAACCCGCTTACGTAATCCATATTGAACTTAATTGCTGGCAGCATTCGCCGTTTGCCGTTCTGTGGGAACTCAATTCGATGACATGTCTAAACACACACCCTTAATGCTTGTTTAGTGGGGCTCCACGCGTTCAAACAACACAATTGGACACGAGTTACACACGGCAAGGAAGATGAAGCGAACACTTGTTCTGCCTGCTTATGAACCTCCTGAAAAGGGGACGATCCCTGTTGTTATTCTTAACAGGATAATACAGAATACGATCAATTTCAAAGACCTGATCAATTTGAGTTTGATCAATAAAGACACATACAACCATGTGATGAACGACAATGCGTTGTGGATCAGATGTTTACAACGGATCAACCTCTGGGAGAAGTCAAGTAAAGTCGTGACGAACATCGATGAAGATAAATTGAATCCATTGAATTGTTTAGACACGAAAATAAACGATGTTCGTATTGCCCGATCTGTATTCATCAAAGTGTATTCGACTCTCTCCCCGATCCTCAAGCAATTGCTCATTGACAATTACTCGAACTTCCAGAACTTGTCGATCTTCAACACGTTCAGTACCCCACTCACTCAGGCGAAGTTGTTCTCCAATATTGGGAACTTTTTACAGATTTACAGATATTATGAGAACTACAGCAACTTAACGATCAGATTCAACTCGATCCTCAACCTCTTCATCAGCTCGTTGATTTCCGAGATTGACGTGCAGCTCAAAGAACAAAACTACCCCGTTGTGCTCAACATGATCACATCCCTAGACTATCTGAACATATCTAACGACAATCTGAAAATCGACCCGCTTGAGTCACTTCTTGAGTTCTTCATCACGAAATACAACGAGGACTATACATATCTCTCCTCAGACGACCTCGCCAACCAATGTTTCACCCAGGAACCAGAGGAATCCACGAAACGAGGAATCGTGAAGGGCTTTTCGTTCAATTTCGACAAAGTGGACGAGGTATTCAAAGAGATCCGCACGATGCTTGACAAGCAACTCGACGAGATCAACAGCATCTTTACTGCCGACGAGGAGTCGAAGACGACATCCGTCGGACGGGACATTGACGAGATTCCTATCATTTTGAAGATCCTTGAGAATTTCCTAAGCAACCATCTCATTGGCGGGTTAAGTGATCGAATCATCACAAAGGCCCGTCAAATTGATTCGCTTGACGAGGTGGCGAAGATACATACTATCGACGAGAACGAGCCGGATGACTCGAATCCGAATATCAACATCATGAATGAAGAATCGTTGTTTTTCCAATGTGTGCCGTATCTTCACTCCTCGTTGATCTCGACGCTTCAGACATTGAAGTATCCACAGACAGAGATAGTTCTCAATGCAAACACGAAGACGAAGATGGACTATGTGAAGGTTGTGTGCGAGTTTGTGAACTATTACTACGAGCAGTACCTTATTGAGTTTTCGAATGAGTTGCCAAGACAATGTCATGCGTCACTGATTCAATTGATCCGGTCGTGGCAGAGTAATAACCAGAAGGTGCAGCGGAACATGGAGCACGAGATCCTCAAGTTGGTGGAGGAGGACGAGGACGATTCGAAGAAGTTCAATTTCGAGATCTTCAATACGTTTTCGAATCTTTTCAGTTTCAAGTCCAAGGCGGAGGAGAAGGAGAAAGAGGAAGAGGTGCCAGAGAATCAGACGCAGCAGGTGAAGTTGACGAAGATGGCGGCCAAGTTGAAGATCCTCGTGACGAAGGTGGAGTCGTTGAAGACGTTAGTGAGTCTCGATTTGACGGTTTTGTTACTCCAACACATCAAGAACAGTTATGATTTACTTCTCGGGTTAACGAAATACTCGACGACGGAGCAGTTGAACAAGCAGATCTATGCGACGTGCACGAACATCTTCAGCGACATGCTCACCATTCTCATCAACAACCACATCAAGCCCGGGTTTCAGGAGGCCCTGCAGAGATTGAAGAACTACAAGCCGTTGAACAACACGCATGAAGCACTCGTTGTGGAGCCTGTGAACAACTTTATTGAGTTAGTGGACGTCGGGGACTTGATCCTCCAGATGATAAATGTGTTCTATAACCACGAGCTTATCGAGAATGGCATCATACCGGTCAAAGTGCAACACTCTCGGGACTTTTTACGGATGAACAATATCGAGAAGTCGATCAAGATGCTCGAATCGACACTCGACACGTATGTCGCCAACGGGTTGGACGTGAGTATCGACATCATCCTCAGCGAGATCCGGTTCAAGGTTGAGGAAGTCGTTGGTCCGATCCCTGTGAATCTGAACTCGAAATCGAAGTCGACGGCGGGTATGACACCTAAACCGCCGCTTTCAGCACCGCAACCACCACCACAATCGCAATCGTCGATGTCCTCTTCGATCATCACGTCCGAGTCTGTCTTGTCAATGGGGAACTCGACGGTGTACAACCTGGCCAGCATGGAGACACTCCCGCTGAATCTCGGCCAAACGAGTCGATGGTGTGAGATATGTCTCGATGTTCTCGAGAGCCACTTCCGACTCCTCCAGGACTCGATCGACAAGTCGATCATGGACGTGTTCAAGCAGGAGCTCGGGGAGAGACTGATCACGTTTCTCATCCAGCTGCTCATGATGAAGTTCAGGATCTCCGTTGTTGGCGGTGTGCAGTTCAGTTTCGACGTTAATGCGTTGTATGCTTACTACGGGACGAATCGGATCAAGCCTGCGATCGAGTATCTTGTCGGGTTCAAGAAGATCGACGCATTGTACTTGATCGACTGCTCGAGCGTCTCCGGGAAGGAGTTTCGGGGCCAGTGTCGTGAACTCGGGAAGTTGATTGTCGACATTGGACGTGAGAACGGGGTGTTTACGCCGGAAGAGGTGTACCAGTTCGTGTCGAGACGGAGCGACTGGGACAAGATCAAGAAGAACGTGGACAAGGTGGTGTACGGCTTCGGAGCGGATGATTGTGTTGTTGTTTAGAATGTATAGAATGTATAAAGGCAATAAATAAGTGAATTCAGTAAATAAATAATAAATAGTAGGTGGGAATGTTTATGGATGTTCAATAGTTGATCGTAAGGTAAAAATAAGTCATAAGAGAAGAAAAAGGGGAAAGCATTAAAATGGGAAAGCACATAATAAGAATGAAAAGAAAGGTGGGGTGGATCAGTTGATCCAGTTGATCGAGCCGAAGAGGTCGATGTCGTCGACGAGCTGTTTGGTGTCCATAACGGGCTCGAGGAGGTGCATCTTGTGTTCTGCGTCGGAGATGTCGTCTTTGGAGATGATGGAACATGTTGAGAGGGAACCGTTTCTGAGCTCGTCGGTTGTGTTGGAGATCTTGAGGATCTCGTTGGAGTAGATGATGACCAAATCGACCTGGGATCTGAAGTATGTGAAGTTGGAGTTGTAGATGTCGTAGTTGAGGTTTTCGGACTCGAACTTGGATTTGATTTTGGACACTCTTGATTCGTCGAAGGTGCAAGACTTGAATTTGGAGTTGAGTTTTTTCAAATCGTTGATGAGGCCCGGCATGAGGTTCTTTTTGAAATTGTTGAGGTTGAAGATATCGATGAGGGAGGAGTCGAGTTTGATTGAGGAGTCGAAATCCATGAGGGTGTTGAAGACGAATCTTGTGTCGTTGAACTCGACGTAGGAGATGAGTTTGTTGAAGAGGTTGATGTATAGATCTGCGTTGGAGTGTTTGTTCAAGAAGTAGGGGGAGTAACTCATTTTGGTGAAGATGAGACAGATGAATTCGAGGGAGATTTTGAGGAAGATCGGGGACTTGATGATGGAGGAGACGGATTCGAGATGAGTGTGGAAGTTGGACATGATTTTGAAGGTTTTGTCGATCTGGGCGTTATAGTTGAGTTGTTGAGGTTCAAAGAGATTGAAGATGAGTTCTAAGAAATCGAATGAGATATCTAGGTTTGAGTTGAGGGAGGGGTTATTCACTCTGTTTGAGTGAGACTTCGATCTGAGTCTGTTCAATTTGAATTTCCAGTTGGAGAGGGACTTGAGGAGGAGATGGTCGTTTGTGTGGACGTCGGAGTTGTTGAAGACGAAGATATCGAGAAGTTTGGAGAGGAGGATGGAGACGTTGAGCAATTGGGAGAGGTAAGTGTTTTTATCTTTTGATTCTTCGAGGATGAAGTCCACTTCTTGATTCCATTTCAAGCCCAACCTGAAACCGTAAAAGTTACCGAGGATGAAGATGACACACCATAGGTTTTTCTTCTTTTCGTTATCATTTTCATCGTCCATGTAGTTTTGGATGTAATCTGAAGAGAGACATTTTGATTTGCAGATTTCCAACCATTGGAAGATGCAAGTATCCAACTCATCATCGATATCGTATTTGGTGGACTTGATTTTAGTTGGGAAACAGCAGAGGAGGAGGGTTGGGATCAAGTTTGTGTAGGGGTCCAGTGGGGTGTTTTTGTCCTCGGTATTAAGGAAATTGAGGATTTCTTTGAGGATAAATTTTGTGTAGATGTCGGTGTTTGCCGTGACGATGAAGACGATTGACCAAAAGAGGAGTTTGTTTTTCACAAAGAGGTTTTCGATGGATGTGATGGGGTCGATGATCGGGATGAATGGGAGGTAGTTTTTGTTGAAATCGTCGATGATGTTGCTGATTTGTGAGGAGGAGAAATAACAGATATCGTTGAGGGTGTATAATTTTGCGTTTTGCGGAGGAGGGTTGATGAGATCGACGTCGATGTCTATATCGGAGAGGTTTGGGGAGATTGAGTTTGAGTTTGGCGGGGTGATGATGATTTTGGAGGCCGTTGTTTTTGTGTTGTCGAATTTGGAGAGGATATTGTTGATTTGGCGATTGTTATTTTTGGAATAGATGTAATCGTCTTCCGACTCCTCGTATTCGTCTTCCGATTCTTCTTCTTCCTCCTCCTCGTCTGAGAGGGACTTTGTATCTCTGTTGCAAGAGCGGATGTCGACCAGGCCGTTGACCTTGATGCCTTTCTTTGCGCAGAGGGATTTGAGGTAGTTGTCCTTAACAATGAGATCGTCGACTAGATTTTTCAACACCTGGATATCCGAGGATAAGTTTTTGATGATATTTGAACGTTTGACGGGGATGACGATTTCCAGTTGGCAGACGAGGCCTCTTTTCAGACAAGAAGAGCAAGCGTTGGGCGCCGTCTCGATGTAGTTGCATTTTGTCTTGTGTTTTCTGCAACGAGAACAAGATTTCAGGTGTTTTGGTTTTGGCTGATCCGGAGAGTAGTTGAATGGAAGGTTTGACGGGTTGATGATTTTGGCGAGGGTGTTGTCGGAGGAGGAGGTCGTGGTAGTTACGGCTGTCGCTGGAGACTCTGGAGGAGGAGAGATGGAGATGGAGTTGGAGACTGGGGTTGGAGAGTCAGCTGGAGAGGAAGAGGTGGATGCAGCGGTGTTAGAGGAGATCTGTAGTTTTGATCTTTTGAGGGTGTTGGGGAGGAGAGGGACGAGTTTCCTCTTTGACTGCGAGTCCATGGTGGTGGTGGTGGTGGTGGTGGTTGCTTGAGGGAATGGAGGGAATCGAAGAAGAGGGGAAGAGAAGTGTCTGCAGTGCAACTACCAACCACCAACTACTAAGTACGACCAACAGGCCAAGAGAGACCACCACAAGTCGGAGAAACGAGGCATTGGGTGAAAGCGGATAATTGGGGGTGATAGCTACCTGTTTTAATACCGTGGGGGCTCTGGGGGACGGAAGAGACGGCTGCCCTTAAGTCCTCTGCGAGGGCTGTGTGGCCGGCACGCTTAACGGGGAGTCCGCGAGTTTGCCCACGCTGGCGAGAGCGGACGAGCGAGGAATTGTCAGGCGCGGTCAGGGGAGTTTCCCGGGCGGTGAGTGGTGGAGGGGCGGGCGCAGTGTCGGAGTCCGGGTGTGGGGCGGCGGGGCAGCGGGGAAGCGGAGGTGGGTGGTGGTGTAGGCTACAGTGGTGGGTTATGGGCCATGGGTGATGTTACGGTACACAGTGGATAGATAGATAGTGGTAGTGTGTGCAGAGCAGACGTGTGCAGAGCAGGCACCGTGCAGAGGGGATGCAGCCACCGCCTAAACTCCAGACACCCCGTCTGCAAATGGCGTTGCGGGAATATAATCAACCAACACTAGCCACCAACACGGTCGACGGCCTCCTCCACGCGGATCGACGCGAGATGGCCGCCTCTCTCGGTCCCCGCGTCGATCGACGCGCCCAGCGTCTCGTCCGCGGCCGCCTCGTCTGCGCCACACCCGCAGTCGTAGTCCTCCAGCACGGTGGCGCAGTCGTACTGCTCCTTCCCCAACCGTGCGTTCACCCTGTTGTGGATGGAGCACCCCCACAGGGCGGCGTTCTTCCGGCTCCCGAGCTGCGGTGGGTACTTCTCCAGCAGCTTCACAAAGTGCCGGGCACAGTCACCGCAGGGGTACACCTGGGCGAACGACTCGATGTACATGGACAGGTACCGCTTCTCGCTCTCAGCGGGCTTCTCAGGGTACCGTGCAAGGATCGTGTGTAGCAACTTCCACGCTGCGTTCCCGAGCTCCGCCTTGAGGGTCTCGTTGGCCATCTTCGGCATGAACGGTGTGTCCAATGCGGTGTCGTCACTCGTCGCCGTCGTTCTCTCGTTGATGGGCTCCACGTCCCGGCCCGCGTGCCGGTTCTGGATCTTCGTCTGGCTGTTGTCCACAAGATTGTAGATCAACACCAGCACGAGCACCACGCTCACGACAAGTGTCCGGTTGATGCGGATTCCAAGTGTTCTTTTCATATTGTAGTGGGTTGTGTGGTCTGTATGGGTTGTAGTGGTCTCACAGGAAAAAGACCGCAGAAGAAGAACGATCCAACAACAAATAACACACCACACTTCTCCTTCCCGTTAGAGCAACTACGCGAACTTCACCACTTTTCGCTCCACATTTCCGTGCCATGTGTCACTTGCACCTTCTCTCTTAACACTGCAGTCTCTTCTTGCACCACCCCCCCAACCACCACCAACCACCAATGGCCGACAACAACATCGAGGCATACGCCATCAACTCCGCAAGAGAGTTCCACACTCTCACAACAGGCTCCCGCTTCCCTCGCAAACAGCCCCCACAACAGCAACCATCTCTCCCTCCCCCACAGCCAACCCTCGTACCGCAACCTTCTCCAGTATCACCGAATACTCCGAACACTCCTACAATATCCACTTGCAACCACAACAACCCCCTCTGCCCACACTGCGGCCAGGTCATCATACCCTCCCCCGTGGCGTCCTTCCCCATCGAAGACAACCCCTCCATCGCCATCAACAACAAATGGTTCATCACAACTCAACGTAAACCCATTCTCAACGCCTCAGAAATCGAAAACTTCGAACTCATCCTCGACGGTCTAACCATCCCGGAAATGATCTTCGGCAACAACAAGATCGAAATCATCCTCAAAGACGCTTCGACTATCAAGTTCCATATCATGTTCAACCCGCTAGACGCCCTAAAACTCGTGGAAAGAAACCCCCAAGATCTCATCCAAGTCGCTTATGCTGATTCATGGTTTAAAAGTCGACAGATCAAACACCAAAACTCAGAAAACGTCTCCCTAGAAGTCTACAAACCCTTCGACTGGACTTACACCTCTCCATACAAGGGCACGATCATCAAATCCGACTATGAATGGATAAACGATACAGACAACACCCATTCCATCCCAATCGACAAACTCACCTCCAACAACCCCATCAAGTTCTACGACGACATGATCCTCTACGAGGACGAGCTCGGCGACAACGGCATCTCCATGCTCAACATCAAGATCAGAGTCATGTCCAACTGTCTCCTCCTCCTGCAGAGACTCTTCATCCGTGTAGATGGCGTTCTAGTTCGGATCCTAGATACACGTTTCTACATCGATTTCGAAGACTCCTTCATCATCAGAGAATCAAAGTACCTTCAAAACGACTACGCGGACGTCATCAAGAAGGTCCAGGGCCCGGACCCGAAGAAGATGATGCGGGACATCAACTGGTGTTCCAAAGTCCTAGACGTGAAGAACGTCCAACGTGAATACATCATCATCTGAGCATCCATTTCTGAGCCGCCTCTGTACGACTCCAATTTCTATACGAACTGTGTAATCTACGCTACTCTAACATTTCTCTATAAAAGGACCACTTCCCGCCCATTCCTCCTTCTCTCGTACCCATCACTCCTTCTTCCTGGTTTGTAGTCTCACTCTTCCTCCTTCCTCGCTTCCTTTCGTCTTTCCTTCTCCTCTCTTTTACTCTTTACTTCTCTCTTTCTACATCATCACTGATGGTCACTCGCTTATGTCAGTTTTTTAATCCTACACATAACTAGACACTGATACTTAGATTGCTACATAACACACACACTATGATTTTCATGAGAAAAAAAGACAAGATCCCAACCGTTTAAACTACACAAATAAACTAAAACCAACAATGATTTCTACTTCGAACCAGTATCTGTGGTACTTGATAACAATTCAATTGAGAATAGTTGCTTATGTCAAGTCTAGTTGCAGAATTCTTTAAACCTCACAATGCGAAATCATAAATGCTGGTAGAATGATGTCATCACTGAGTCCACACAGTCTATAAATCTCATCATTCATGGAACAAAGGAACATGAAAGATACAATCTATTTCTGGATCATTCCCGTCAGTCAACGTTGATACCTGAATGAAGTGAAGAAACTTAAATTCCTCACATTTGGAGTTTTTTTAACTGGATGGCATAAATGATTGAAAAATCACTAGCGGTCATAAAACAGTGGTTAATTCGCATATCAAACATGTCACGTTTCAACGGATCAAACGATGGACTATTTTCATCTGAAATATTCCCGATGAACTCATTAGGGTTGGCTTCAAACTCTTTCACTGCGTCATAAATTGATGCAGGCTTTTGAATGTTTAACTGCGGAACAAACCGTGATCTTTATTCGTATATCAACCACATCCGATGGTGACTAACGAAACTCACAATTGTTTATTTGCATTTCCTCGCTACCCAGACCCATAATTCAATAACAGCACGTTGACAATGAAAACAATGTTACAATAAGCAAAGGTTTATTTCGGTTGATTATAGATTTGCAAGCCTGTGTCAAAATGAGTTGCTTTAGTGATTGAAGCCAAACAATAACCAGAAACAGTAGCAATGGAATTAGCAACTTTTCAAATCTCTATCAAAACAAAACCAAAATGATAGACTATCCTGTTGTCTTGTATTTTGAAAAAGTGGAATGCTCTGCTTGTGATTGACATCACTAGTAGCTTCAGACGATTGATGTCTATAATCGCTGTACCAAGGTTCTCAGAGTGGTCCTAATGCGTCTGAAAGTCTGCTGATAACAGGTTGTGAGAAAATAAATATCAACAGCTAAAATTATCACTTATTAATCAGGCAGGCGATGTTCAGAATCATCGATAGAACTGACACTAGAGGCAATACAAATCAAGATGAAAAGGACAGATTTCACTGTTGATACTGTCGATTTCTCTGAGGTGATGGACGGTGTTAAAACAGTTGACTGATGATTGGTATCAGTATGTAATAAACTTGGTTAAAGACATGGATGCACTAGTATGGAGACAATGATTGAACACCAACAACTGGAATGACAACGTGCTTTCATGTAAGTTATGTGATGTTTGCAAGGTTCGAAATTCGAAAAAAAGTGGATCATTCAAATAATCTGACTCTGATTCTAGTTCTTCATATTGATTTAACTCGTTGTCGGTCGTCATTAAGTCTAACTGAAACTATTGAAATGAAGCCCATCAAGCATCAGAATGTTTCCATTCAATGTTTAGTGACGCTTTGTTCTATCTTCTGTCTAGTCCAGTATAGTTTAACCAGCGTAACGAAACTTACCAACGTAGCACCTAAACCGATGAGCCTCATCGACACGAGCCTCATACCAACGACCAGCGCAGCACCGAGCACACGCACTCAAGTCCTCAATGAGTGGTGTCTGAGTGGATGTCTGAGGAACGGAAGGACAAGAAGAAGCAAACAGGGGGAACAACACCCACAATCCAGGAAGAAAGAAGTGAAGGCAAGAGGGAAGAAAGGAAACGGAGCTCATCAGGGCTTTATATTGACACTCCCCCTGCACAGCCTTGAATTTTATTTTTTCTTGGAACGAGCAGCAGATCGCCTACGCAACCGACCGATCGATGAGAAAAGCTGGATACGTGTGTCGTCATCCCATGCAGCATCCTCTTAACTCCAGGACGGACACAGCATTGGGTACACACACCACCACACCCACGATGAGATTAGTCAGATACCTCTCCACGAAGAGAAAGCTCGCCGTGATCGGTTCGGGGCCCTCGGCGTTCTACACGATTTTAAACCTTCTCAAAGAAAAGCCAAATGAGTTTGAAATTGACATGTTTGAGAAGAATCCATCACCATTCGGTCTTGTCAGATACGGTGTTGCTCCCGACCATCCAGAAGTGAAGAACTGTATTGACAGATTCAACGATATCCAAGAATTCGTGGACAATGGCACGTTCAAATATTTCGGTAATGTCGGCGTGTCGACACATAACGGCAAGTTACATCTCAAGGACATTTACAAGAACTACAATTCTGTGTTGTACGCATATGGATCTTCTGGGGCCAACATGCCCGTGTTCTCCGGAATCGAGCACCCGGGCGTCATCGACTCGTACAGCTTAGTCAATTGGTATAATGGCAACCCACAATACAAAGATTTGAAAGTGCCGTTAGAGAGAGTCAAGAATATCACTGTTATTGGAAATGGTAATGTTGCGATTGATATTGTTCGACTCTTGCTTGCCGATCCAGAGAAGCATCTCAAGCACACGGACATCTCGACAGTTGCATTGGAGACGCTGCGGAAGAGTACGGTGAAGAACATCAATGTTGTTGCTAGAAGAGGCGTTTTAGAGAGTAAATTCACAAATAAAGAACTTCGAGAATTGTTAGAAATGGATCAACTCTACGGTGTCTACTTCTCCGGCTGGAACTCGCAGGAGTTCGTAGACGAGTTGAAAGATGTGAAGCTAGACAGGGTGAACAAACGTCGTGTGTCGTTGTTAGATAAGTACATGGAGAAATACAAGAATCTCGAAGATAAATCCAAAGTCCTCAAAACATGGAACTTACAATACTTGAAAGCGCCGATTGGTATCAAGATCAAAGACGAACAATTGCTAGATGACACGCTCTGCACGCTCAACCAGGTCGTCAAGGAAGACGGCAAGTGGGTCATTGAACCAAAGAACCAACTGACTTCGATTCATAACGATTTACTCATTTTAGCAACAGGTTATAAATGTCAACCACTTGACGAATTCAAAGAATTGAACATTCCATTCAGCAGAGGCAAGATCGAGAACGTCAATGGGAAGATCGTCGGAGTCGACGACTCCTACTGTGTCGGCTGGGTCGCTAATGGCTCCCAGGGTAATATCAACAGTTCCTTAGTCGATAGTGTGAATGCATCCGAGACTATTCTTTCTGATCTCAAAGACACATTCGAAGATAAGAAGGGTAGAGCTGCGATCGAGTCCGAGTTGGCCAAGGAAGGCGCCAAAGTGATCTCCTGGGCCGATTGGAACACGATCCATCAAGTCGAAAAGGCAAATGGTGAAAAGTTAGGCAAACCATATGATAAATTAGATTTTAAAGACATGGTTAATTGTGTATAGTTTTACATTCAATAAATAAAATAAATAGAATTTTATAATATATAATGGGAATTATATACCTTAGACATTAATAAATAAATAAGTAAATCATTTGAAAGAATTGTCAGAATTCAGTACTTAATGGTGTTCCTTTTCGTGAGATAAGTGGAAGTAGTATTCTAAACCGTAACCGAGGAAGAGGAATCCTAAAGCGAAATGTAAGACTGGGGAACCCTTGTTTCTGTATGCTTCTCTGTAGATAGCAAATGGAGTCTTTGGAGATTCGAAAGTTGCTGCACCTCTTGGTAACTTAGAGTAGAAAGCAACAATGTGTTGCATTCTCTTTGCTGCTGGGTTAGAGGATAAGTTCTATATTGACGACGGATTGGCGGTGGGAGGACGACCGAGCGGGGATGCGATATGTTAGTATTCGTGTTATTGGCAGGAGAGTCTGGTGGAGTGGTTGACTTTGTTCAATGGATGTAGTTTTGTCATTTTGCACATAAACCTCCTGTGTCGGGGGCAGTTCCATGTGTGGTGTGGGGGATACGTACAGCTGGAGAAGCGATCTTGGGTGGGATCAAGGTAGTGAGAGATCTTCTGAAGACTTGGGACATGTTGACGGTTGGGGAGGGAGGTTGTTCAAGGCCAGTAGACGACTAGCTGTTGTGTGGTGTAAGTGTCTACGTGTGTATACTCTTCTTTGCCATCTTCACCACCACAGCACGCACTGTGCAGCGTCGCACACTCAGTGGAGCCAGCGAGGACTGCCATTGGGCAAATGGGGGGGTCCCCCGGCACGGGGCGCGTGGACACGGGTGCACGGTGCGGGTGCTGAAAACCAAGGCCGCTGACGTAATCTCGGCTCACCTGCCTATTCAGGCCGGTGCAGGAAGTTGCCCGATCGGGACACCTTTTGAGGCTCAGCGACTGCAATCGCCTTTATCGCCAAACCTGGGGCAGTCGCCGGCGGGTCCCCGCCGCTGCCCCCTTTCGGCAGCTTCCGTCTTCCGTCGTCGGTGCTCGGTCCTGGCCGTTGACGGACAGGTTGTCTGACGATGTATAGCTGTACCCTTTTTCGACACTTGTCTTCTACAAAGACTCCACTTCTCTTCTCCCACTCTCCAACTCCCCTACCATCATCCCACCATCCAATGAGGATACCACAACTCGCCGCAGACATCGGGTTCCACTCAGACAAGGACTCCAAGTCCAAGTTGCGTTTCAAGAACACTCTCAAGTTCACTACGAGCTTCATGAGCAATTCAAACGCTGTGGCAACTGCTAATAATAGAAGCAAGGGCAAAGAAAACGAAGTCCCAATCATGCTCTTGCAAGACCACGAGACTGCAGTCGGTAACGACACATCCTTTATGACTTCGTCGTCTCTTTTGTCTTCACCACACCACCATTTCTACGACTCTTCAACCAACACCCAATCAACCTCCAACGCCACACCAAGAACCGTGACGGTTTTGAACAACAATAATAACTACCTGCTCAACAGCTTGAGCTTGAACGACCACGTCGACTACGACTACATCGCTCATCCACGTCCTAACGAATCATTGGAGTACTCGTACAACAAGAACACCATCCTGATTAACAATAACAAGTACATCCAATCATTCACTTCGTTGAACTCATCCTTAGACACGTCATCCTCTCCACCGATCTCCAGATCGAGCTCTCCTTTGAGATTCTCAATCTTAAACCAGGCTCATCAAAACCACCCAACTTCAAACTTGATCGACTCATTGTTATCTGCTCATTCCGAAAACTTGCCATATTTCGACTCAATCAAGAAGAGAAAAATCGAATATCCAATTCCAACTCTCTCCAACACCAAACTCTCTTTACTGTCATTCGCAAACACGGCAAATGCTCCACTTTACGAATTTCAATTTTCTCCATTCAATGAAGACAGATTGAAATTGATCAAAAACCTAACATTAAAAGAATTCATGGATTACGCAGAGACAAATTCAATTTTAGAATTATTCAAATCGAACCATTTGGTACTCAAATTGAAATTATTAAAATCCATTCTTAACTTGCACGACGATTCGATCTATTTGAATTGTTCAACCCTATTAGACACGTTTTGGATGCTAAACTTGAAAATGAACGTCCAAACATTAGATTTAGATTCTGATTATTACTATTACATTTACAAAATTTTAATGATTGACTTCATTAATCTCTTATCTTTAATGCATTCAATCACTGCACACATTGTTACAAATAACAACAACCCTGATCTAACCACAGAGTTGGACATCTTGTCATTTTACTACAATTCCCTCAGTTTCAACGATATCAACAATATCAAAAACAACTGTCCTTTGGAATTGTACGACCCAGATCTCTTAGAGAGACTGGTCTATTTGCTATGGAAAACGGAAAATTCCTTCGTCTGTTCACAGTTCAGACAGCTATTCACTTAATAATTATATACCACCTTTTCGCCAATCATCCACGCCTTTACTACTTTATCAATTTAATTAGCTTTTACAGTCATCCAGTGCTTTTCCCGTTCTCGTCTGATCTCTTTATTATAGATTTCCTTTGCATCAGATTTAATTCTTACTATGGCGTTTTTTAAACTTTATAAATATCCCTCTTGCCCGTCTCCCTTATTTAATTCTATATATCGCATAAAGCAGCATCTAGCATCAATACTCGCAAGAAACACTCCTGCGCAAGGAAGAACGTACACACGATAATCTTAACGCACACAAAAATTTACGCAGTCCGTTCGTTGAACTTGGTTACACCGGCTGGCATTCTATCCGTAACTCATTTCTTCTCCGTGAAACTCCGTGTCAGACACACAACACAGCGCATACCGATACCCATGTTTGAACAGTGGCTCTATCGACGAGTACGTATTCCCCACACCGACATGACATCACCACCACCCGATCACAATACTAACATAATCACCACATCCGTTGACTTTTTCCTGCAGTTAATAACATCACCAAGATTCCACTACTATGTCCGGATAATACACGCCATGATGAATGACCTACCGCCTCCAAACCCGCCGAATGGACTCAACGGATTCAGAGACCGGACCCGGCCGGCGTCCAAGAAGATGATCTTCCAGCCGACAGCGGTACAGCGGTTCAATGCGTATTTCAAAGTGTGGAGGCAAGAAATGGCCGATACATTCCTATTCAGAAAATAGTTCCGTTTACGTTTTTTTATCGATTTTCTAACTTTATAGATTTAATTACATAGATATACAAAAAATGGGAGGGAGATTACATAGATTACACAAATTGGACAGATTTAGTCTTGGAGAAAGGAATACTTTATTAAAAGGCGGTTTTAACAATGTTGAATTCGTCAGCTGCTCTTCTGAACGAAGATGTAGATGCAAGCGCAACGTTGTCGGAAAGGGCCAACACCATATGACGACTATCGTTATTGACGAACTCGCCCATGATAACATTGTCTTGGTATCTACGGATCTTGTAACTATCCTTCTTATTAGCTAAAACTTTCTTGAGATCCCAGGTTATAGCAAATGGACCAATCGAACTGACAATATGAGTTGGTGCTCCGCCATTGCTGCATTCGTTGAACTTGGCTGGAGAGTAGATGATCTGTTGGCCAAAGTTTTGTTTGATATAAGCCACATTCTCAGGTCTGAGCTGTAATCTGATTGGCTTTGGCTTGGAATCCGCTGGGAATGATCTTGTAAATCCAAGTTCGTTGGCATATCTACCATCCTTGATCTGTGTGTCGATTAACAATAGATATGATGGACATGTCGCTATTATGTATCTACCGTCCTTGGATGTGTCTAATCCAATCGCTTTATCACCTAACGCTGGTAAGGAGGTCTTAGCAATCTTACCAAGAGAATCGTATAATCTGATTGCACCATTATCACTAGCAACAGTAATGTTACCACTACCCGTAGTAGAAACTTCCTTGAATCCAACCTTGGTCTTGTATTCTTTATCAGTACCAATAAACCCTTGACCTAATCTTGGATCAACTCTAAACATGGATTGTGAACTAACACCTAAAAATGTAGGATCAGCAGATAAATCACCATACTTTTGATTAGTCGTAAACCCTTCGATATTAATATCGTGATTATCCTTCCGTAATTGCCAATCTTCAACAACTTTCCCACGCTCGACATCAATCTTATGTAAACTATTGAAATCATTCTTACCTTGAACAATCATAGTTCTATCGTTATCCATTAACATCATCTTACCAGGTCTGATTTTCTTCTTAGCATCCTTGGAATAGGATAACTTATCAATAGTTGTGAGGAACTCGATACCAAAATCACCAGCTTTGAAAATACCCAGTTTGTCATCCTTGGAAATGAAGGTTCTATCGGTAGCCAAACCGACAGCTAAACCTGAATTCTTACTGGATTTGTTGAATTTCTTTTGATTCTCATATTCTGAATCATCATCAGAATCATCAGAATCAACAACCGCCTTTTGTCTGCTATTTCTAAAGGAAGAGAGTTGATGCACTGGTTCGGGTTCATCTGCGGATTCTTCTTCGATATCATTGTTATCCGATTCATCAACATCCAGAGCTTCTAATGAATCAATCAAATAATCTTCATCTTCCTTGGCACTCTTATAAACCGCTTCATTCTTGTATTGCCAGTGTAACTTCATAAATGACGTCTGGAAGGCTTCGTATATCTGTCTGTCGTCAAATTTGAGTAGCCATGTGGTTGCGCTTGCCGGTGTGTAGATGTTGAAAAGGAAGGCAAATTGTTCAAATTTGAAAGTTGGATCTAATTGTTCGTTAATTAATGTCAAGGCATAAACTGTGCTGCTCTTTTTATCTTTAACTTCTAAACAATAATTCCAATTAGAAATTTCATACATTGAGACTGTCGAATAATTAGAAACTGGTTGGAATGATCCAGCTTGAGCGTTGTATGAATAGGCGTTACATGGGAATGAATCAAGTAAAATTCTAGCGTTGTGTTGTTCGGGAGTGAGTATTTGTGTTGGAGTTTCAGATGCATCAACAAAGTTCAAATCATTTTCGTCATCGTCATCACTAGAAGTATTGTATGATTCATTATCATCTAGTTCGTCATCTTCATCTTCATCACTATCGCCTTCTTGTGCGTATTCAACATCTTCAAAATTTCCGTTCTTGGATAGTAACTTCTTCATATCTAAAGTACTTGATATCGATTGACTATTAGCAGGGTTTAAACAATTGGCTTCATGGCCATCAACAATGAATTCTTGTATATCTGCAACACTGATGTTTTCACTGGATTTTCTGTACTTTCTTTCATATTCGCATTTATAAATTGTAGTCAAGAATTGTTCGATTGTATCTATTGGGACAGTTGATGTAATTCTGTATTCAAACATATCTCCTAAATCTCCTTCCATATCATTCCAAGAAATGATTTTCTGTTGGTATCTCTCAAATAAAGAAATCTTTAAACTTGCATCAATGATGAATGATTTTAAGATATTTGAATCATTTTCAAAAAAGTTGTCATTGGCATCTGCATTTTCATCGTCGTCGTCACTTAAAGAATCAGAATCGGAGGCGTTACCCTTCCACACGACCATTTGATAGTCGTATTGATGGATACCTTCTCTGATCGTTAAGATCGCATCGTTGTAAAGACATTCATTTTCCGATTTGGGTGATGATGGTGAACGCACCAAGTACAATTGACCGGATGGGATCATATTGGACTCGTCCGTTGGGTAGCTGTTGTGCTTGCTGAAAAACCGCTTCACTATATTCATCTCTGGTGGTCGAATGGTGGTATTTCTGCAGCTTTGCCCTTTGTTCAGGGGAAAAAGGGTAGATCTTTATCAAGCCTACAAGACTAAATTTGTCTAAGGGCCAAAAAAATAAACAATTTCTTGCCACACAAAACAATTAAAAAAAATGAGAAAAAAACTTTTTTGTGTGGGAACATGAGCTTTCAACTCTGGTGGGGCATCTCTGTCTGACACTTGTTTCATACGAGTCGGATGCTCAGCTACACTCTTTCGTTACACATCACACAGCACAGACATGGCTACATTTTGCTGGATCCAGAGACGACTACTACACGTCACCAAAGCATCACTTAAGTCCGACACGAAGAGACCAACCTCTTGGAACCTTCCAGATCTAGACAAGCTCCCTGGTGGTTTCAGAGGTAAGGTGTATAACAAGAGGGATTGGACGGAGTACCTTTCACACAACACTAAGATATTAGAACAGGAGGCAGCCGAAAACAGAAATGAACAAAAGATAACACCTCCTCCAAAAGGATGGAGAAAGAACAACAATCTTCCAGACTGGTTAAGAAATAAATATGCCTTGAAAGAAAAGGCTCTGAAGACAGACCTATCCAAAGTGAAAAGACTCAGTCCAAGTACAGCTAGAGCTATAAGAGCCCTCCATGATGAATTTCCAAATGAGTTACCAAATGAAAAGCTTGCAGAATTCTTCAAAGTGTCACCTATTGCAATATCTAAAATCTTAAAATCAAGATGGTCACCAACTGAAAAGGAATTAAATAAATTGGAATCCAGATGGGAGAGAAAGTTGACTAAACAAGTTTCAGAAAAGATGGTACAGTCGAAATTCATTGAATTTATTGAAGAAACAGAAAGAAATCTCAAAATGGAAATACCTCAGTTCTTTAAACAAGAATTACATTCTTACTACATGCAACATGGTATCGAAAATGTTAAAAATGACTTTGACGAACTAAACATAGCTAGAATAGAAAGAGAAAAGGTAAAGGACGGAAAAATATCAGAATATGTGAGTACAGCCATTTCAAGTGATCAGCGATCTCACAACTAGGTTAGAATGTACTGGATAGATGTCGGAAGATGATTTGAATATAGAAATATAACTACGGTTCCACTTTATGAGATAGAACATTTCATTTTTCTACCAGTATAAAGAAAAGTTTGATGTCTGCTTGTGATCCGTTTTATTTTCAGGTGGCCCTACTCTGACAACTGAAAATACGGTTTTTTTTACAATCCAAATTTGTTGGGTCTATTCGTTTTCAACATTTACGATTTTTAAATTGACATTTCCTTTCACTGAGGAGAGTATATTGCTCTGGGACAAACCATCAAAAAAGCACTAGAACCGATTTTATCTGGAAGTATTAGCTTACTGGAAAAGTGTTTGTCTTACTCGTCTGATACTTTCTTTGAGCTGACATTGCAATTGACACTTTGATTTTCATACTTCACAATATTGGTAAGGATGTGGTGTCTTTTAGTATGCAGCTTGTCGTTGGTTATGAACATGCAATACTGGATTATGTTTATTCTTCAAAACATCCGGCGCACATGTAGTGATGTTAGAAACTTTCTGAGTTGGTGCTGTTATTTGTCAAGACTGGAAATTCAAGGCCAAGAGTACCATCAAAAGTATCATTTTTTAAGGATAAAAGGCTAGTTGGGAGTATATCCATGATCACGAAACGCTAAAAAGGTAAAGAACGAAGTGTTACATGTGTAATTATACAGTGAACTTTTATAAAAAGAAAAAAAATTACATGTATGTATCTATTTAGAAAATATTTGAATTAGATGATTAAACTCTTGAATGTCGAAGAAGATTTAGAACTATTGATAGTATCAATGAAATCATCCTTGTTAGAAGAATGTCGAATAAGATTTAGAACTATTGATAGTATCAATGAAATCACCCTTGTTAGAAATAGAGAGTAATATTCAGACCTTCATGTTGAAAAATAAGTAATTGATTCTTTTTGTAACAATTTTCATCTTGAAAACAGATCAATGACTTTAAGGATTTTGTAAAGTGTAATTCTGCTTGCTTCAAAATTGTTCGGTTTAAGACACCAAATAAAAGAATAGAGGAAGAGAACATCATTTATGTTATAAGTTGAGGCATCTTTTTGTTCAACACATCAAAGATCTTTTGAAGAACTAGCATCATCTAAAATTATAACTTCTTTGATTAATTGCTGGTTCAGAATAATGTAATATCATAAGGGATGTTTGAAAGGTTTCGTATTTTTTATCATGAAATTTGAGTGAGTGTGGTTGCGCTTGCTGGTGTGTAGAAGTTAAAAAGGAAGGCAAACCGTTTGTATTTGAATTAGTTGTTATAATTGTTCGTCGACTAATGCAATATACTTATTCGTATACTCTCCTTAATTTGAGTCTCTGCTGGGGAATCGTAATGTTTATTTCAGTATCTGAAGCATTGGAACCTGGCGCTGGTTTTACCGTAAACACAACATCTTGTTGTTCTACCACAAAAATTATGGGGGCTCTTATTTTGGCAATATAGACACATACCAAAAGGACTATCAGTATGACAGATGGTATGCCAAAGACAAGGGGAATCCATAACCGACTTGGATGTAACAATACTGACATTGTTGTGCCAAGGAAACTTCCAAATATTGGTTCACTTGCATCAGAAAGTTTACTGAAAACCGACACATGCTTTGCGAGATACTCACAAAAAGATTCCCAATGGTTAAACAACCACTGCATCATTGGTGTTAGCAATGATTGTTTTTGGTATATTGTAGAAAACAATAACGAACTGAAATGACAAGTTCAAATTCCCTTTCAAATTTCCTTTTAAGGAAAAAAACCGTTTCCCATTTTCCCTTCCAGGAGCATTGCTGACGTTGGCGCATTTACCATGCTCCTGTGGTTGATTGAGAGTTGCCACGTAATTGCGACCTATACCATCAATTGGGCTTTTCTTTTCTTTGTCCATCTAAAAAATACGTAGCAGTCGTTGATTCGATAATCTGTTTGTTGACTTCAGGCATCCCATTCAGGAAGGAGGTGCCGTCAACACCCATAAACTGGAGGCGTTGGATGATATCATTTCGTGGGTTCCTTCGTATACGTTCAGTGCATTTCTAATTGACCGGTAATATACGTAATATAGCTGTCGCTGATATTTTTTGATGTGATGTGTCAAAATAGAAAGTTCAGAAACAATGAACTTCTTCTACAATTAACAATCTATCGAAGAAACTTCTTCTCTTCGACGACGATAAAAATCTGCGTCATGAATTCCCAACGCACTTCCCAGTAAGTAACCAAAATTGATTACCTAATAGGATGAGAAATGAGAAATGAGAACCTCAACCTCATACTTATAGAGGACACTGCGGGCTGTGGAGCATGTGAAGTGTAGTGTGCAGTGTGTGGTGTGAGTTGTCATCAGGTATCATCACGTATCATCACGTGTTTCAGTAACTATAGACTACTACAGGAAAAGAAGTATACTGGAGGCAGATTATCCACACCGGGTCAAGGAGAATATGGGTATTAAAACGATGAAATTTGCGAAACGGAACAGAAAATGAAAAATCAGAATCGATAGTTTCAAGCATAAAAATACAATGAAACACTATTATAAATCCACGAGTATATTCATCAACCCTTTATATGTCATAATCAGTTATCCGGTATTTCCAGTGATCTAACGGATTCATCTCATATATTCAAAATGGATTGGGCTAGCTTAGAAGATGGTGTGTTGGTATCTAATGTATATCTTACTGGTGGTATAACAGCGGAGTATAAATCGAATTTTGAAAAGAAGTTCAAGGTACATCCCAACAATTCAATATCAAAAAAGGTGTATCTAGAAGCAAAGAGGGTGGCATATTTTCTCTTTTATGAAGAAGTTATGAAATATTATCCGTTTCTTATGCAAGGAAAATCATGTGATGAAATTGATTGGCTACAGTTGGCATCTGAAGTAAGCAAATATAAGTTTAATATTAACTCAATCGACAGCATTTTGAGTATTCAATCCATTTTTGTTGACTTCAATCTTAACTATTTACATTGGGGGGAAGTACTTTTCAATATATGCTTTGGTATTAGCCAAGCCAAAGCATACAAGGATGTGGGTGATTTCATATCATTTGATAAGTTGGTATGCATGTTAATTACAGAACACCCAAAATTGAACTTAAGTCCTATACGTTTCTACAGCCTTAATTTATCTAACCGTTGCATACATGAACCTGAACTAAACCTAGAGGAAAATCCCAGGAAATACTATGCTTCATGGGTTGAAATGTTTGAGGAATGCAATAAATCGGTTTGGGGGACATATATGGAACCTTCTATGCGTGAAAGGGGTTACTGTGAGTCTACTGGATGCCTGGAGATTCGGAGAAAAGATCAAGTTTTCTATATTTTAGATAAACTTTTTCCTGCATTGGATGTGCTGGTCCCGTGGGAGATTTCTGATAAAAAGAAAAAACATGAAAAGGATGAGGCAGTTTTTGTCAGTAATCCTAAAATCCAAAATCTTAAAGATATGTTTGGTGGTTTGATAGCAGCAGATGGTTTGACCTTAAGAGAATCACCTTTGTATTTTAATATGAAAAAGCATATTCCCGGTTTGGTGTTATATGAAGATATGATTGACTTGTTTCCATTTTACTTGAAAGGTGTCGGGTTTGCAAATCTCAAATGGTATGAAATGGCAAAGGAACTCAGAAAGTGCCTATTCAATGCATTTGATCCGAATCCGGCTGTTGATTACGAAGTCAAACAAATACTTGGAATTCAAGGTATTTTAATGAAGTTCAGGGTCAATTATTCAATGTGGGGAAGAATTATAAAACAATACTGTTTAGCACCTGGGTTGCTGTCCTGCATGGTGGGTTTAGATGAATACGATCAAGTCGTGACTTTTATTTTCAGGTATTTTTCTTTTAAATTATATCGTGAATATTATTTGGCAACCTTGAAAGTACCTCCTCCAATAAAGAAGAATGCTGATAAAAGGGAATATTATTATAATTGGCTCATTACCATAATGAATAGTTCTCACCCTGAAGATATGTTCGAAATAGTGAAGAAACATATGTCCAGATACACCTTTGTCTCTCTAAGAACTGCAACAACCATTCATGATCTATATATTGCTAATGGAAAGACCACAGGAAAATTCTTTCACGTTTATGGACGTGTTTTTTTATAAAGACCCCAAATGATCCCCTAACAATCAAAGGATTTTAGTATTTTGACTCACGTGTTTTACAATTTAATTAAAAAGGTCATTTTACATAAATTTGTATAATTATTTCGAATCTATTATTCTTTTCATATCATTTATGTTGTCATTTAAAATATCGAGATAGTTGAATTTGTAGTTTCCGTCATCTTTTCCAACTTGTATGTGGTATAGAGGTTTCTTGAATAACATATCACGTGGGTGTTCAGATGTAACAACTTCAAGATAAGTCTTTAATTGTTTTATTTGATAAAGTAGAGAGTTCATTTCCGCATCTCCGTTATTGAAACCAGACACTGAAAGCTGTGTATATTCAGGAACTCTTAATTTATTTAATCTTGATTTTAAATTATCTAAACTTGTATCTAGTTTAGTAGAACTAAAACTCATCTTTTTGTTCAACTCATCAAAGGTGGTGTCTTGATCTTTTGAAGAACCAGCTTCATCTAAAAATCTAACTTCTTTGATGTTATCGATACTAAATTGAGCAGGGTAATACTTTCCTGAACTATTTTTCTTGAATTGATTCATTTCATATTCTTGCGTTTCTTCAACGATGAGATCATCAGTAATTATAGTACGGTCGACTAATCTTTTACCATTGTAAGTAACATCAGCATTAGGCGGGTTTTTCACCACCGATTTCAATTTCTTGTGTAATGCTTTAAGCCGTATATAAACAGTATTGTTGAACTCAAACCTTCTTTTCAATATAGTTGCTAGTGCAGGCGATAGGATGAACTTGGCTAGAAGGTAAATCACTAATGTGGCTAACAGTGTTGTTCTGGATAGTACCTTGATGTATCTGATCACAGGATGGGTTGGCGTTCTCAGTGTAGGGAGAGAACTTTCTTCTGGGAAAGCAATCACTGGTATTCTGGACATCATGCTTGTGCTGCAGGGTATGTTCTATGGAGTCATGTACCTGTGGAAAGAAAGAGTATCGACGATGAGAGTCATACATCAGACCGAAGAAAATCACAGTGGACTGGATAGTGAATGGGCGGGGGGCGGAGCGACCTTCCTTTTTCTGTTCAGATCGTTCACCGTTCAGCGGCAGATCGATAAGGCCAGTTCCCCAATACCATTCTATCTAGCGTGTTGTCTAAGAATACAGGTTATATTACATTACAAAAGTCTATGTACACCTTATATATCAAGAAAGATGCTCTAAAATACTGTGTAAGAAGGATTCGGCGATTGGATTTCCCTTGTTTTCATAGGCAACAAGAAGGAGATTTTCTCCGTAAATGTCAATTCCTTTATCTGTTGGGTTTTCATCGTCGATGTCCATCATATTGGAGTCACTTTCGTCCGATGACTTTGGCTCTTGGATAAATCCAAAGAATCCAGATTCCATCTTACTTGCCTCATCTTCTTGTTTCACACTTTCCTTACCCTTGTATGCCTTAACCGTGATTTTAGTTGATTTTCTATTAAAAATGGTAGTAAGGTTGCGTATATCATGAGAGTGTGTAGCAGTGTCATTAAGCTGGGCTAATGCAGTTGGCCAGGTAGAGTTGATACTATTACCGACTAACCATTTGCAGAACGTTAGAAGAATATCAGTGATTAATTCGTAACTCAAATCAGACGATAGGCGAGATTCGTTGATTAAAATATTCAATTTTTGATAGAGATAATCAACAACTAAATCTATGGAAAGTAAAGTAGACCAAACTTGAGTCAATTCAAATTCTGTTTTTTCTTTGTTTTCTTTATCAGTTAGAGAGACAAACTTAATTATGTTGGTGAAATTTTCAAGAGGTGTAAGAATTTTCGATGGTTTATAGAGACTCATATCTAATGTTGGAAAGTTTGCATTTATTTTAGAACTTACTGTGTGTCTTGCCAATTTAATAATAACTTGAATATCCATATTTTCACTCTCACTGATCTCCAATAATTGTTTCAACACTTTTTCTAACACGGCATCCAATTTTGCATCTTTACCATCATTGTACCATTTTAAATTGCAGAGTTCTTCAATAACATAG
Organism: Pichia sp. NRRL Y-27261; assembly: GCA_030569835.1. NCBI lineage: Eukaryota > Fungi > Ascomycota > Pichiomycetes > Pichiales > Pichiaceae > Pichia > Pichia sp. NRRL Y-27261. The sequence continues at coordinate 53,338 of JAJMLU010000008.1, forward strand.
ACCATCCAACCAACTAAGAATTTCTGGTGCAAATATTCAAGACCACCCATCAATGCATCGTCGTCTAACCATCCTAAACTATTACAGATCATAGCCTCGCGTACAATTCTAGGAATCAATAACGAATATTCTAATGGTGTGTTTGCTTTAATCAAACTGTCAGATATACCATCTACATTAGATGGATCAAACATTGAAGAAATCCATTTGTTGATAGTATCGTCGTCAGGTTTGACTTCTTCAATAGTACTAGTTGAACTAGATTTGTCTATGATTAGTTTGGAATTTTTCAAAAGGGAAACGGCATTAGGCATAGTAGAAAATGAAGGATCATTAAGAATCAAATTGTATCTCACAATGATAAACTGACAAAAGACCAATATTGTGCATAGGTCGCTAAAGAAGTCTTGTGCATTTGATGAATCATCACCTGCAATATCTAAATCCATTAATAAGTCGGGTTGATTGGATTGGTTCAAGTATCTTTCTGCGGTGTTCATACCTATACTTTCTGGAGTTTGGACGACTTGTTTCTCTAAGAATTTCAGTAAAGGCAGTAAAATCTTATATGGAGAATCATTCAATAACAATGTATCCAGAATATCAAAGTTTATAGAACATGAAATTAATAAACGACGTAATCTTAATGTGTCACCTGTTAGCATGAAAGAGTTGAAGGAATCCATAAATAACTCACAGAATTTATGTTTTGATTTAATAGAATTGTTGGCTTTGTTAACAAAATCAGCAATGCCGATTTCTTCAATAGATGTAAATTCAGGGTTGCACTCGATGATTTTGTGTGTGTAACTATGATTAAGTTCATCCATTGTGTATACTTGAGATTTGTCATCGGTTGTCATTACAGCAGAATTAATTGACTTGAAGGTTCCTGGTCTGAGTAATTCTAGCTCCACTAAATGTTTTTCAAATGTCATCATTGTTTCTTTATTATCAGAAAATGTTATTTGATCGTAATCACTCATCAAGGTTTCGATAACCTTCTCTAATTTGCTTTGACTGATTTCTAATGTATGTTTTAAAAACCACGGAATTTTACATACTAGATATTCCCTCCAGATATGTTTGTTGTTATCGTTTGCAAGCTCAAAACATTGTAAAGTACCCGACAATAATTCTGTTGTCAATGTAGACATACTTTCAACGGTTGTGACATTTGATAAATTGAGTAATTCTTTAAAATCTATTATGAATTGATCATCTAGTTTTGCAAATTCAACAGTGAGCCTTTGGGATAACCAGATGATTTTCTTGATTTTCAATAATCTTAGACTGTCTTTTTCACTAATAAACTTCTTCTTGTGTGTTAAATTGTCATCGGCTTTTGTTTTCGAATCATTTGAATTGAATCCAAATTTAACAGAGGAGATGGTATAGTCACCTAAGTATGCATTCAGAGATTTATATGGCTCGGACATCGATTTAAAGAAAAGCCATTCTGAAAATTCAGTAGATGATTGAATGAAGTTTTCATTCAACTTTATTTCATTAGATACACTGAAGATATTAGTTAAAATTTTCACGAACAATACTGTAAGTTTTGTAAATTCTTCGGAGTCATTGTACTTGTTCATCAGATACTTTGAGTATGTGGTGAGTGCGTTTAGTACCTGGGCATTTGTTGCATAGCTTTTCCAAGGAAATTTATCATGGATCTGGTTGATGAATAAAAGAACTTCGATTTGATCTTTAATGAGAATTGTGTTAGATACGGTTGAGAAATAATCAATTAATTCAGCAAATGTGTTTTCCAAGTCTGATCCTACGAGAATTTCGTAAATGTAATCTCTTTGGAGATAGCTTGACTCAATATTAATGTACAATGGTGCTAAATTTGACTTGTCTGCTTCTCTGCTGGCATATTTCTTCTGGAAATCTCGGTAAAGTTTAACGAATGTTGACGGTAGGTATTGCCTCTGAAGGGACAACTTCAACAAGTTCTCAAAAGTTGGTTCCAATGCGGTTGTGGACATTGTTTATTGAATGGTGGTGGGTGGACCTTGTAGTGTACCCTCCTATGTGGACTCTAAGCAATGATGTGGCCAATGGGTATTCACCTCATCCATCAACCATCATCAAACACGGCACTCTATACGCAGAAAAGCCAGATTCCTCTCAACACGGAAAATTCCACACGCACACAAAAGTCGGGCTGTGGTCCATGTACACCGTAAATTCGTATAGTTTCAGAAAACTATAGTTGTTACTGATTACACCAAACTATGACTATATACACTATATACAGGAGACGTGGAAACGCCCAGGTATTCATGCCAACTAACCAGGGAAGAGGAACTTACCCCAAGCGCCGAACCAGTATTCAAGAACAACGTCACGAACAGAACCTGGTAGTCTTGCAAATGCATCCATAGGAACAGAGATTTCTTCGGAACGTTTGATACAAAGTTCAGAACCTTCTTTGTCACCTAGCTGTTGAAACATTGTAGATAAGTTCATGAATCCCATTTTGGCGATTTTGGCAGAGTTAAAGTTCATATTTGCGTACATACTTGAGACTTGGGCCGATTCTTTAGCAAATTCAATGGCCTTATCGTATTTCTTTTCGAACCAAAGGATTTCACTGATTTGCATATTTAATAACGGTATCTTTTCGAATCTTAATTCCATGAGTCTCTTTTCACTTTGATTGGATAACACCTTGGTGTTTTTTCTGAAGATATCGTTTGAGTTAAACTGAGAGTCTAAAATTGTGAATTCATGTTCTAAAGATCTTAATTCGGCTAATAAAATGTTCAATGCCTTTGCGGTGTATTTTCTGTCTTTAGTCTCTGTGTAGAAAGAAGACAAATCAAGTAACGTGTTTGTCAAGTTGTTGGATGAAAATTCATCAGCAGGAACGATGGCGATATCTTGAGATTCAGTATGTGCATGGGTGTATTCATTTTCAATGACTAAACGAATAGAGTCGTAATACTTCTTTTCAACTTCAGCCAATGGGTGGCCGGAGAAATTCAAGATATCTGCTTGGATTCTTAATGCTTTGTTTTTCAAGCTGTAAGTGGAAATAGTTTCACCTGTGACTGATTCGTAATGATTAATTAAATCAAACGCTCTATCAATGACGGTTTCAACTTCTTTATGTTTGTACTCATCACAGGTCAAAGCGTATCTTAACAAGAGATCGCAGTACACAGAAACGTATTTCAAATTGTTCTTTCTGTTAAACCAGTTATCTAACTCTTCTCTGTCTAATAAAATCTTGTTAATATCGTCCACCTTATCATCCACATTGTATAAAATACCATTATCTTTGGCTAAGTCCTTAAGTGCCTTAAAATAGTTTTCGTTTGCGGAGTTTTCTTCTAATTTGATGTATTCGTTCACAAGACCAGTTTTGAACTCTGTATTGACAGAGAATCCAAATTGCCAACATGAAGGTTGTAATCTCTCTAAATAAATGTTCGTTAAAACAGTCAACATGACGTTGAATAAGAAGTTCATAATTGTGAAAAGAACAAGAAACAAAACAACTCTATATTTCCACTGACTACTTCCGGATTCCTTCAACATGCCTCTGAAAATTTTGATGTTTGTACCGACTTTCCAAAATTCGGCATTTTGTCTTCTAGAAGAGTGGAAGCTTCGTATAGAAGATACAGATTTTAAGATATTGGACTTGGAGTTTATGTAGTGAGTGAGGTAGTTTCTTTGAAGTGTCTGTAATATTGGAGATGGAGACAGTATTTGATTAGATCGTACTGGCTTGATAGTAGAAGTGAGACTTCTCATAAAAGTAGAAACAGGCCTGCTTTGAAGCATGACAAGGCTGGATCTCGACACTGGAAAAGATTTCAAACCCAGTCTAAGTATACTCATGTCAGTTGTGTTATGTGGGTACCTTTGTTTGCCAAACAAGCACTAGAAAGAGATAGTGAATGATAGATTGCACAGATGTAAGCAAGATGGAGCAAAAATTCATGAGAGCTGAGAGCTGAGGGGAGACGCATTTTCTCTTTTATTTCGATTTTTCCATTGTCACGTGGGACGCTGGCCATTTTCGCATTTTTTTCCATGTTCCCCCGGAGTTTCGTTTCGGATTAAACGTTTTGGTCTTACAGATTAAGTGGTTAATTATTTACACAATAGCTAAATAAATATCAAAGACGGTAGGGTATCATCAATTCTAATCCGCAAATTTGCTGACGTAGACACGCCGGTCGTACTCATTAACAACATCACCATCGACAAACTTAACATGTTCAAACCACACAAAGAGACTCATGAGGTATTCGTTCTTCTCTTCCCGAATACTTCTGTTCAGCTTTCTTTGGTGTTTCCGGTTCTTAAGCGCCCATCTCGCAAGGCCTTCTTCTTCATAAAGTCTGCTGTACTCAATGGAAAACGCTTCAATGTCTTCATCTTCTTGTAACTTAAACGATTGGATACTGTCGACGCTTCCTTCATTTTCGTCATCATCTTCCTCGCCGTAGAATATGAACGGATAGAACTTGCTCGTGATCGGATTCACTCTCAAATCGATCAATCTCAAATTCATTCTCAGATCAGAGGTATATTCAACAACATCTTCGATCTTTTCAATATTATTACCTAATAACTTCAACTGTTTCAAATGTTTCAATCCTTCCAACCCTTTCAAATTGTTAATCTTATTGAAATTCAAGTTCAAATCGTTTAATAATGGGAAAAAGTCACTAAATTTTTCAGGTAATTGGGTCAAATTCATTGCAGACAAATCTAAAATATTCAAACTTGAAAATTTAAATTTGAAATTAGGCAATGCATCACATAATTTACCACCTGTAAGATACAATTTCTTCAAATTAGAATTGTATAAACTGGCTTCGAGGATCTTCGAAAGTTCATCCTCATTATCACCATACCGGCATGAAATCTTCTCGACATTTTTAGAAACGTTTCGAATGTCTCTAATAAAGCTCCGATCAATTTGGATTTCCTTTAAATTAGGGTAATCGTACAGCTCGACACCATCGTTTAGTTCGTTGTTGTTCAAGCAAAGACGTTTCAAATTGAAATGTGGTGCGATGGATTCGTCTTCGTGATCAGCATAGTCGAATCTTTTGATGTTGTTGTTATTGGCGGACAAATTGATCAAGGCTGGTAATTCACTGGTATTTACCAATCCGTCGATTTCATTATCGTCAACAATCAAATCTTCTAAAAACCATAAAGTGTAGTTTCTGAAATCGATAGACCCACGGATCTTATTGTTTGATAAATTCAAGTAGTGTAACATCCTGAAATTTTCTAAGTATTCGATACTTTCAATCCGGTTAAAACTCAAGTCCAAACTTGTCAAATTCGTCAACTCTTTCAAGCATCGTAGATCTTTCAACTCATTATTACTCAGATTCAAGATTTGCAAGTATTGGAACTTACCGAACTTACTGCTGAGATTGTTGAATTTATTAAACGCAAGGTTTAAAACTTGGATTCGTTTCGGTATACCAAAATTTTGCTGGAGCTCGTTGTTAGATGCATTCAAATACCATATATTTGGTGTCATCAGATCTAAATGAAACAATTGCTTGAGTTCGAATTCGCTCAAATCCAGCTCTCGGATCAAACTCCAGTCATCAATAGGATACGTTTCATTAATTGCTTGAACTAGCATTTCATCAGATACCGCATACGATTGGTTAACAAGCACGCTTTCATCGATCGTAGCATTAGAATCGTCGTCATTGTCAACACTTTCAGGGCTTCTTGCACCCACCACACTTTGGTCAAAAGTGACTTCGTTCATCTTCCTTATGCTATTGCTGTTTCTCAAAATACTGTTACTCGTCTTGTCAGGATCGTCTATCGAAAGATCGTCTAAAACGCCATCTTCACTCTCAGTATACGAAGAGTTCGTATCGTATTCGTTCTTGAACACAAACTTCTTTAACTTCTTATCGTAGATTTTATTCTTGTATTCATCTGCGGGTATGAAATTGAGTCCCTTAGGTTTCTTATCGGTGCTGCCCTTGTTAATATCTATATTTTCCTTTTCTTCGATAGCTCTGTACTTACTCTGTAACTTAGGCGGAGAAATATCGAATTCGGAGTTGAATTGCTCTGCTTGAGACATTAGTTGATTTCTCATAGCTTCGATGGAATCGTTGGTGATCGCCGTTTTAGGAGGTGATGGTGTCGATCTCGATATATTTTCACTCATTTCATCATTGGTATTATTCGTATAGTTTTCATCTCGTCCTTCTTCTTCTTCATCGTTATCATCTGCAGAAGTATAGTCGGATTGTGAGGCGTTCATATTAGCCAAAGATATTTTCTGTTGGAATCCACCTCTGATGTTTTCAAATAGTTGTTCTCCATCACGCACGAATTTTCTAGTTGTTGATGGAAATGAGCTGAATTCTTCAGCATCCGATGTCAAATCTTCGTTTTCGTGGTTCGCATGCGGTGTCTCTAACTTTTCTCTTGGATTGGCTATTTCCATCAGATTTCCCTTTGCTCGATTCAGAAGGTTCCCACTTGATGAACTGCCCGTGATGATTCTATTATACAATTCGTCTGATTGTTTCATGACTTTAGGTAATGGTTGCTTGTTATCTGTAATTTCGTCAGACGTTGACTTTCGTGGCGATAGTTGGTTCAGCATATTATTGATTTTGAATTTCGTATATGTGTTGGGACGTGCACCGAATAACTTCAATGGAGAGTCCGGATTTGAATTGTGTAGTTTGTTAAACTTATTAGCAAATGTATTGGGTATAGTTGATTGCGTACTCGGTATATCTTTCAATTTGTTGTTTTTGATCATGTTGAAGAAGTCATTTTCTTGGTACTTCTTCCAATCGGCGGCGTCTCTTGCGTTGGTATCGTTTTTCCAAAGGACAGTTTCACGTACACTTAATAATGGATTTTCAGATTTATCGTTAATTTCATTATCTGATGACTTAACTTCTTCAACTATTTCATCGAATATGAAATTATCATTTTGGTCCGGCCAACTCTCACCTTTGAGGATGGAGGGGAGCCATGACTGCTGCATTGATGATGAGTTGTTCGGCATATTGGATTCATCATCTTCATCGTCGTCATCGTCGTTATCATTTGATGAAGCTTTCAAATTCTGATCAAAATTCGGATTTTCGAAATACATATTTTTATTTGTCTTTTTGTCAGTCATCACGACGCAATCGTCTGTATTCACTACGTTTTCATTTGTTCGTTCCGTGTATGACTGAGAGTCATTATTGTCATTTTCGTTTTCATGATTGCTTGAATCCCATGCGTTTGATGCATCGGTATCAGCGACCGAATCTTTGATGTTGTTTTCGGTCATTGGAGTTTCTAACGAATTCGACAGCCCTGTGGAATCCATTTCGAGACTCTCGCTTATCTTTGTTGACGAGTCCATAGTTGGTTGGAACGTGTGTTGGTTCATCTTTTAGGTGCAAAGGATCATGTGAAACATGGCATGCCCAGAAGTAGAAAATTGAAAACAAAAACACATGGCGAGTTCATGTGGGTCCGCAAAATCGACGCGAATCGACGCAGCTCTCGAAACTCAAATTTAACGTCTGTGTGAAAGAGATCTGAGACTTGAGAAGAACGTGAATCCCTCCGGTTAGGCCATTCCGTTAGACACCGAGGTAATACGATCCTACAAGACCATCAGTGCATATATTCAAGAAACCATGATTGTCAATTCGGGGAAAAAGATCATCACTCCAAGCAACAAAGCTGTCTATTCGATCAGATTCAATTCCACTAAGACCTCTACATCTACATCCGAAGAATCCAAAGAACAGGAAGATGGCGGGTACATGAAGAGACGACTTGAGCAGTTAGCAGAAGACGCATTCCCATCGAGTGTGGATCCGAATGCAGGGATGATGAAGGATGCATTACCTTATAACAAGATTGAATTACATGACAAGTTATCCAAGATTGAAAATGATCCATCTAATTTCCAATATAAACACCAACAAGCACTCGGGATTACACAGTTGCCACGTGGTGCCAGCAAGCACAGTCGGGATATTGCCATGGCGAAGCCATGGAGTGGTACGGAGTCGCATTATGATGCGTCATTGAGGATGTTGAACGATTCCATCAAGCCGATGAAGGTCAAGAAGAGGAACACGAGTACGATCATTACGCCGCCTACGCCGATTAGGGATCGGATCCATTCTGCAAAGGAGGGGGCGTTGGACTACAAGCTTGCGAAGATCTCGCAGAAGAAAGACGGTACAGAGAAGGGAGGAGAAGGAGGAGAAGAAGATGATGGATGGTCGGAGATGTACAAAGAGAGATTACTCGGTCCGTCGATGTTGTTGAATGATTCCTTTGCGTCTGTGGATAACAGTATCCGATCCTTGGCGGACCAGAAGATCATGGACGCCCAGCGTCGTGGGGAGTTCAAGAATATCAAACGAGGCAAGCCATTGGAAAAGGGTTATGGAGCGACGGAGAACATGTTCATTGACCGTACTGAATACCATCTCAACCAAATATTGAAGAAGCAGGACGCCTTGCCACCGTGGATTGAGAAACAGGGTGGATGTGATTTGAGGGTGTTGAGATTCAGACAGGATCTGGATAAGGAGTGGACGAAATGGGCGTTGAATGCGATCAAAGATGAGTATCCGAGACTGAACGATGAAGAGTTGATTGAAAAGATGAAAGAACTCACAGCGAACGAGTTGAACGATGCCGGTGGTTCTTTGCCTAGGTTGAGAGGTAAAAGATGGATGGAAACGAAGGATGCGTATTTGGATAGCCAGATCCGGGAGTTGAATGATGTTATCCGAGGATACAATCTGCAGGCGCCGTTGGCGTCGCAGAAGCTGTACCTGCTCAAGGACAAGGAGTTGGCGGCGTGTTACAAGCGGGTGGCCCCACATCTTGTGGAGGCTCTCCGGAAGCACATCCGAGGCGAAGAAGAGAAGGTGAAGGAAGTGAGTCTCGATGGAGCACACAGCTACGGCAGTCTTCCGCAGCGGGAGAACATCTACCAGGAGCAGACGGAGTCGCTGTCGAGCATGTTCAAGAAGATGTTCTGGTGAGTGTCCGGGGTACTTGTCGAAGCAGTCCGGGGTGCCAGCTGGCTGATAACTGATAACGGTGCCATATCCAGGATCCAGGGTCTACGGGGTGCCTGAGATAAGGCGGCAAGTGCGCAGCCGCCGCCGCTGAGGGGGCGGCGCCAGAAATTTCTGGAAAGCTGCCGGTGCCAGCAAATCAGCGACGGCAGCGACGGCAGCGAGTGACACAGCGATAACATTAGCATTTAGTCATTGTCGTATGCTTTGGCTTGCTGACTGCACATGCTTCTTCTTGCCTCCGTGCGTATCTCCTCTCTCCCCTGCCCACACGCACACACCACACCACATCACATACACACACAACAGCAATACACATGGAGGAGGAAAGACATCTCATGGAGGCCAGAAGAGCCAGGGAGAGAGACCTCAGGTACATCCAGCAAATGAACGGTTTCGCCATGTCTCCGCAGGTAAGCAGCGACTACGAGCAGCAGGTGTACGCCTCTGATTCGATGGCAGCCCAGCAGAGCCAACCATACACATACATGGAGCATCAGCAGCAGCAACAACAACAACAGCAACAACAGCTCCCAGCCCAGGAACACTTCCAGCAGCAGGATCAGCAGAATCGGATCCAAAACCCCTCAAACGAGGGAAATCACTACGGGTATTCATACACAAAGTATCCTAACATGGACGCAGGCTACGAGTACGACGAAGATGGAAACACCGTCGAGGCATACCAAGACATCAACAACAGAAGAAAGTTCATACGACACTACAACAACAACAATAATAATACCAATAACAACGGCGCTATCTATGAAAGCGGAAGTGGTGCTGAAAACAGCAGCAGCAGCAACATCTTAATGAGTGGCCACGGCATGCCTAATCTCATGGACAACGGCTACGACAACGGCAGTGTCTACAACTACTATGGCGACGAAAATAACAACATTAACAACAATGCCAATATCAACATCAATAATGCTCACAGCGGCATCAAAAATATAGGGATGACCCACAGTGCACCATCGTCTTCTGTCATGGCCTCTAGTGACCGTATGCAATTTTCTGACGATATTTACGAGCCACAGCCACCGCTTGAAAACCCAAACAATCACGAAGAACAAATCACTCCAACGTATATCAACATGATGTTCAACGCCACGTCTATGATTCCATTAGAAAACGTGAGCAGAATGATCAAAGACGAACCTATTGAGATCATCAATGAAGCTTACGAAACAGGTGAAGACAAGTGTAAATTCACACAATATGAACGGTTGGGTAAGTGTATACCCGTTGTTGATTTGTGCACTCTGGATGAAGTTTCCTGATGGTACTGGCATTTCTCATTTCTCACTTCACACGTTCCTTTTTATTACTTACATTCTATAAACTGAGATGCTATGTTATCTATCTGTCAAATACAGGTTTTTGTATATTGAGTTTTTATTTTTCATTTGACAGAGATTTTAGCAATTGTATACGGCACAACGCTAGCCCAAAAATTATATATTCGAACACCGCAAAGAAACTTGGAATAAATTTGAAGAGGGGTATTACTGTAGTTGGATCGGCCATGCAGACAATAGCATGTCTGCTTTCGGGTGCAAAGAAGTGAATTTTTCAGGATCCGGTTAAAAAATAATTCGAAAGGGATCCGCGAGCGCTGAAAGTGTAATATTGACAGGCTTGTGGAGACCGGAGAGGCCTTTTGTGCCGGTGGACGATCGACCCGAGAATATGGCTGTGTGCACCGCCACCGGGAATGCGCACCGCCACCGACATCGTTCGATCCCTTTGAAAAGTTCACATGCCGTCGATCCATCTCGCTGAGCCGTGGGGGTGTTAATTTCCTGATTGGGTAAACGGCATCTCCTCTCGTCTGTCGGGTACTGTTTTAACAGGCGGTTGTAGTTCTTCTAGTCACTGTCTGAACCGTTAACTAGCAGTGGATGGCATTTGTCTCATGCTATCCGTATTATAACTATACTTTGTGGATCGTAAAGACTAATACAAGCGGCAACGCTGTCGACTCATCTGGCAATGGGTAACAAACTATACTTACCACTTACCACTCGTGGACTAACATGATAGGGGATGTTCTGTTGGTGTAGCTACGCTGCCGAAGGAATCTCTTCCTTCTGTAGAGCCTGTGCAGACACTTGTACGCGTGTTGGTTACTGTGTATTGTGAGATGAGGCTGGTTGGCTGTTGCCTGGGTGGAACAAAGGGAGAGTGCCGGGACATCACGTGGGACCAGTGTCAGAGGGAGTGGGGACGGGGGCGACGTGTCGCAGGGAACGGGGACGCGTTCGACGGCGGCCCCAGACGAAACGCGACGCGGTCAGAACGCGTCGGGCGACGAGCCTCTCGCACTGACTGGGGCCTCAAATATTTCCAGGGGCCACCGCGTCGCCGTTTCCACGCGGTTTCATGGATCTCAGCCCGGAGGCTGCCAGAACGGGCGATTCCTCTATTTGCTGCCCTCTTCGGGGTTGGCCTTCTGCTGTCTGCTGTCTGCCGTCTTCTGTTGGTGTTGTCACTTGTCACTTCTGCCCCTGTTCCCACGCGTGTTTCACAGCTCCCGCCATTGTCTCCTCCACAATTACACATCCGCATTCTGCAACAGCCCCTATTTACACTCTCCCGTCTTCTGCACCCTCTATACCGTATTCGAATTCCGTGCTCTTCCTCCTCTTCTATATAAGACTTCACTCATCCCCTCCATTCCCATGTCTCCATCTTTTCGCTTTCCTACTCCCTCTTCTCTTCTACTCTCCTTCTCTTCTCCTTCTTACTTCTTTCTTCCTCTCCCTTACCAAGAATTTCCTTCCTTAATTACAATCGCTCAGTCTTTTGATTGAATTCTCTCATTAACTCAAACTATATCCACACACGTATATCCAATCAAAAAATGTCTGACTCTGAAGCTATGAAAATCTTCTTAAGATCCCCTGTCACTCAAGACATGATCCACCACTTAGTCACCGTCACTTTACAAATCTTACCTTGTGAAAACTCAAAGACTATCACTGAAACTTTACCTTCTCCACCAAACTCTCCAAACTCAAAGCCTATCTTAAAGACAAAACCATTACCTTCCCTTATGACCTTCATCACCAAGTTGGTCAGATACACTAACGTCTACACTGGTACTTTGATGTCAACTATCATCTACATGAACAGATTAAAGAACAAATTACCAAAAGATGCAAAGGGTCTTCCATGTACTAGACACAGAATCTTCTTAGCGTGTTTGATCATCGCATCCAAAAACTTCAACGACGCTTCCCCAAAGAACAAACACTGGGCTAAGTACACCGACGGTTTATTCAAGAGAGAAGATGTTAACTTGATGGAAAGACAATTGTTAATGTTATTAGACTGGGAAATCCAAATCGACAATGAAGAATTATCTCACGCTTGGAAGAGATTCTTAGATCCTATCAAGTCCGAGTTGAAGAAGGAATCCAGAATCAGAAACAACATCTCAAAGGGTATGCTTGTCGGTTCCACCCAAACCATCGTCGTTCCACAAGAATCTTTACAATCTTCCAACTCTTCTTTACAATTACCTGTCTCAAGATCAACGAACTCTATCCACTCCAGAGCTTCTTCGGTCTCCACTACTACCAGCTCCATCTACTCCAACCACTCCAGAAGCTCTTCTGTCTCTTCTGTTGCTTCTTCAAACTACAATAACAACAACAACAACAATGCTAACGTCAATGTCTTGAAGTCATTCCCTGGCGGATATGAATCAACCAACGATCAATTAAGCCAAGCTCTTAAGTCCTTAAGTGCAAACACTCCTTTAAGTAACTACTTGAAGTCCGTCGCTATGAAGGAAGAGCAAGAATTAAATGATTTAATCAAGGAATACTGTGGTTATTAAATCATCAACAAATAAACACTTCTCAATCATTCAATTAATTTCAATTCTTCCAATGTTTTAACATACTTTCTATTACGTTTTTCTTCATCATATCATATACCACTTTCTCATCTTTTCTTTTATTACAATACCATCTACTAAATCAATCATCTGGGGTTTTTATTTATTCTTTAACTTATCACTATTTCTTTAACTTACTTACATTGTGTATCTTATATATAACACTTAAACATCATTAATGCATTATCGAAAATAAGAAAAAAAGAAACGTTCCTGAATCATGTACCTGAATTTCAAAAAAGTTTAAGCCTCCACATCTAAAACACGTACAACACGTAAAATCCATCAATGATCTGAAACATGCAGCTCACAAAAAATTCAAAAAAAGAGCCCGACCGGAGTGAGGATTGAACTCACGATCTTGCGATTAACAGTCGCACGCCTTAACCAGCTTGGCCATCCAGTCAATATTGCGTCAAAAAATGAGCCGTCGACCCTCTGATGCAAAAGTCACGTTTTTCGCGATTTTGGAATGTCAGAATTGGCAACCTCTTTTCTGTGAAATAATTTCCTCTTTCGGCATTTCTAACCAGAACCTCACCTTTTCCTTTTTCAAACCCATTTTAGAGGTCAAAATGATGGTTTGAATGAAACTAGGCATTTAATTACCTCTCCTAAACAATAAATAAAACCCCTAAACCACCTATGGTTCCCTCATCAACGGAGAAAACAGTTTGTGCGCCGATCGACGCTGACATAAGCGCGCTGACGTAAGAAAAGTTGTACGCACAGCGTAGAGTGCGCAAGGTAAATTTTCCTTTCGCCTTCATCACATTTAAATTAGCCCAATGTTCACGTTTCCTGTACATTAAATCGTGATGTTTCATTCATATTTCTCTATAAACACAACAACATCCATTCTCCAAGGCAAGAGGCTACCATGTCGTTCAATGCATCGTCTTTCTTCTCCGCTGGAGAAGACACTTTTGCCAATAGAAAGAACAGAAACATACTATCTTCATTAACCAACAATAATAACGATATGACGAACAATCATGAACGTAGCATATATCCAGAGACATCTTTATCCCACAACTTGTCCACCCACTCGGTGTCTCCATACATACCTATCAAATCTCTGGTTGAGTCGCCATTCAAGCCGGTGCATGCGCAATCCACACCATTTAAAGATCCAAATAATGCAGAAACAAATCTAAAATTGAAAATTAGAGCACATCAACAAAACTTCCAGGATTCAATGAACAGCATGCAATCCAGCTTCAACCTCCTGAACAAGCAGGTGAGCAAAGAGACGTATCTCAACTCGGCGTTCAGCTCGAAGAGATCCATCAGTAGAGACACGTCAAGTAGTAATATCATACCTCTTGAGCCGTTAAGAAATTCCAATTTGAATAACACGAACAAGTACACTGTCGTCGATAACAACAAACCCACAGGCCACTCCGTGACACAAGACCTAGACAACCCGTACTTCATTGAGGCATTGAGCAGAATCGTGAATAAAGAGGTGGAAATAAGAAAACTTCTGTATGGAATCCTCATCTTTTTAGTATACAGATTTTTCAGATCGATTATTAGATTGTTCGTGTATACGAATCCGATCATTGGTCGTGTCTCTAACGATATCTCCTCAAAGATCGACAAGTTCGGTGATGGCATCCAACACGAAAAACTCTCATTGATGATTAAGTGGGTCTCTGCATTCTTCACATTTGAAAATATCCTAAAGACAGGATACTATATCGAGCTGGTATTGACTGGTTTGTTGAGTATCATTTTGATCACTGCCATGTACAGACTGTTAAAACCACAGGATAAGTGCTTAGATCTTCCATTGAGCAAGGCGCAAAGAAAGATCTTGGGATTGACGTTGGACGAAGGTAAGGAAAACAAAGATGGGGATGATGAATACGAAGAAGACGCAATTATGAAAAAGCTACTCTCTCCATCACCACAGAGAATGGAACAGCCAACAAGGATAGTCATGCCTGACAACAAGGGTCTCGACGACGTGATGGGTTCTCTGAACAGTTTGGTCATTAATAACAACAGCAGAAACACGAGCACAAATGCAGGAAACGTCACTTGGAGCTCAGGAATGATTCAAAAGGCAAATCCTGTAGATAACATGGAAAATATCAGAAACAGACTTGCACAGAGAAACAACTACGTCAACAACAACGATAACAACAACAGAAGAGACTTCATCTCGCCAAACGGAAAGTACATGTTTGGAATAAATAATGATTTAAGAAACCAAAATAACTTTGGTGCTTGTAATTCCAGTTTCTACTAAACACAGATAGATTTTGTATATTTTTTAAAACCTTGTGTATTAAAATAGTAAATTAGTTATGAATATAATTAAAACAATGAGATAAATGTATAAAGAGAATAAGAATAATAGTTGGAATAAATTACAAAAATAAAAATACGTAGAAGTGAAAAAAAATTAAAATAAATACAAGACTTTTTAGATGAAACTTTCAATCAATCCCTTAAATGGATTCGTTGTTTCTTTCTCTGTTTTCCTTGATCATTTGATCCTTGATGAGACCTAGAGTTTTGGATTTGCTGCTTGTGGTAGTAGAGCTCATTTCGGATTCAGAGGAAGTGCCATCATAATCACTCAATGAAGTACTCGACAGTCCACCGCTGGAAGAAGCATCATCACCATTGATAATTGGTGTGTCTTGAGTCATTCTGAATTTCTTGTCAATCTGGTCAGCATCAGCATTCTTACTACTAGCTTTCTTTTCAACTCTACGACGTCTTAATTCTTGAGTCTTTAATTCCTCAAGTTGTTCTTCTTCGGTCAAACCCTTCTCGAGTTTTTCAAGATGTCTCTTCTTTCTTTCGCTCTTTAATAACTTCTTGAGCTCTAACTTCTTCTCAAAGTCTAATAAATTGAAATCAGGGAATAACTGAGGTCCAAATTCATTGATAGTTTGAGTGATTTCGGATGATAATGTATCTCTTTGAGTCTTTAAATCCTTGAAACCTTGTTGGTTAGTCAACATCAACCATGATGATCTGCTTTCCTTGAAAAGATCCATACCTTTATCACCGAAAATTAAAGCAGAGTATGTGATAGATGCAGAGAAAATGTAGAATGCAATAAATGCAAAGAAACTTGAAACTTGTGGATAATAAGCATGCACAATCTTGATACCAATTAAAGAATAGGCAGTGTATAAGATTGGTGCAAAACCCATACTCACTAAAATCTTCCATGTTGCAATGACATCGTTACCCTTTATCTTAACAGTAGAGCCTGCAAGTGCTTCTCTTCTCTTTTGTTCGGAAATTCTCTTCGTTGCAAAGAAAACAGGAGAGAATAAAATAATACCAGGTAATGCTAAAACACCCAAAATTGAAACTTGAATGAATGTTTGAATTAAGTCAATTAAAATTGAAAGCTTAGATTTGACAATTGCCTTACCAACTAAATGATCAGGAACCTTCATACTCTTCAAATTTTCGTTATACTTCAGAATGGAATCCTTCAACTTCATGATTCTTGGATCATCCTTATAATGCAAGAAACCACTTAATAAACGTCTGTTCATTTCAACAATCGCAGCAATCGATAATTTGCTAGAAAAGTTGTCGGAATATAATCTACTTGCTGCTTGGACAACGGATAAACTTTCAAAATCAGGGCATGTAACAGTAACAGCCTTGACACCTTTAGTGATATCATCAAGTAAAATCTTGACTGCTTCAGAGGTGGTTTCACTATCAGAATACATCTTCAATAAGTTATCATCGATTTCAATTGGATCACCGAATTCTAATAATGCTCTAGATCTGAACTTATGAGCATGGAAATAGTTCATACCAACTGGGACAATCTTAACATTTAAGCCTGGAGTAGAGTCCATCGCACCTAATGCCATCAAAGCGACACCAGCTTTTAATGGTAATAAATCTGGTCTGTCATGGGAACCACCTTCAGAGAAGACACCGATACAGTGACCATGTGCTAAATGTTCAAAGACTTGAGCATAGACTTCGGATTGGTCAATTCTTTCAGCGGACTTGTATTTAGAACCTTCTTTGAATAATCTCTTACCTTCGGCTTCGGTTTTTTCGGATGAGTATTTGAATGGTTTCTTTAAATAGAGATCGGTGTCGGATTCAACTCTGTCAATAACGGCAGTACCTAATGATTTTGGGAATGAGAATAAACCCTTTGGTTGGCAATCCTTTAAGAATGTAGTGTTTTCACCAATGATATGAAGTTCATCGTTTGGATCTTGTCTGATAATACCTTGTTTCAATTTCAAATTATCTTGAGCACGCTTAACAGGAATTGATAATTGAGATCTGGAAACAAGACCGATGAATCTACGTCTGTGAGACTTTTCAGCAATTAAACATGAAACTCTTCTACCAGAAGCTTTCTTGACTTGACTCATTAAGATGATTGGATCAACGAATTGGTTGGCATGTGGAGCTGCAACGAAAATAATAGAATCTTTCTTTGGAACTTTAAAGCCACCTCTAGATCTGATTTCTCTGAAGAAACAGTCGAAAACAACACAAAATCCCCATAAAATAAGATCGTAGATAAAGAGACGGGTCGATGATGGCTCTTGATACATCTTTCTCAATTCGTCGTAGTGTTTCTTGAGGGCAGCATTGTCTGCGGCCTTTTTAGATTCCGATTCTGCTAGATTGACAGCGATCGGGGTTGTTTCTGGGGCCTTTTCGGTAGATGAGACGCCAGACATGTTGATCGGATGGTTTATACCAGCACTATTTCCTCTCTGTAAAGCGTTTCCCTGTGGTCTGGGAGCAGAAACGTGGGGAAGAGCCAGTTTATGATGGATCCATTGATCTCCCTGTGTGCCTGCAAAATCTTTCAGGAGGATTCATGCTTGTTCCCTCGAGCCAGCGAGCTCGAACTTTGTTGAGCTTTCCGTTGGGCCTTCGTTCTCGACATGTTTGATCCGTGGCCTGTGGACACACAAGGTGGCTCTGGTGGCTGGACGGGACTTCACACACCAGCAAGCATCACACAACACACAGCATGTCGGAGGGAATGAGTCCAGCAGAGCTGAGAAAGCTCCAGAGAGAAAGAAGGGCGGCCAAGATGGCCAAAGGTGGCTCAAGATTGAACAGAATCTTGGGAACGGAAGAAGGAACAGACAGTAGCAACGACACAGCTTCCACCACTCCTGTCAAGACATCAGCCTCTACAACCACAACTTCCGGCAAGAATGTGAATTCAGATGAATCGAATATCAAACTAAGACCAACCAGCAAGCAAAGTGACATCAAGAAGAAGAACAGAATCAGTGCTATATTAACACAGAATGAAGATGATGATCCTCCTGTTTCTGGATTGGATGGATTTGATGAGCCTGAGATATCACTTGAAAGCACAGATTCTCCATTACAAGAATTCACGTCTGATGAAAATATAGAAAAGGAAATGGAAAACCTTTTGAATAAAATATTACAAGGTTCCGGGCATGATTCACACGGTCACGGCCAAGGACTGAACAGTGAAGATTCAAAGGCACTTTTCCCTACTGACATGGCATCAATGTTCCCACAAGGAATGGGCGGCATGCCTAACATCCCAGGCATGCCAATTTTCCCTGGTATGGGCGGTATGCCAGGTATGAGTGGTATGGCTGCCCAACCTGAAAAATCAGAATTGGAAATTGCAAAATCAAAGTTATACAAGTCTGGATTCGCCGTTTTCAGATTCATCATTGTTTGGTTAATTGTTTCATTCCATGTTGAAAAATCATCTATTCTTTCATCTTATATCTTTGCACCAAACACCAAGCTTTGGATTCATTTCTTATCAATAGAAGTTATCTTAGGTGCGATTTATTTACTTTTGAGTTATCTTTCTGTTTTCCCAAACCACACCATCCTATCATTTGATGTCAGTAGTTTTGGATATCCTAATTCCATCTTAACATCATATGGCTTGGTAAAGAGCTTCTTTGCCGATTTCTGCTTTATGATTGTGATTCTTGGATTTTTATTCTACATTAAATCTTAGGATCTGTTTATAGCTATTTTTCTTTACATCTGTATTTTATTTTTATATACTCTTCAGCTTTTGATTAATAATTAATCAAGTCATTTAACCACGTGTAAATCATTGTTACCGTTATCGTTAAGATTACTTTTTTTTATTTTATTAAAACAGTGTTTTTATACAAATTGTTCTCTAAAAATATGATTGTTTCTTTATTTATCATCGGAACCGACAATTTCCATCCAGGTCTTACCTTCTTTCTTTAATTCAGCAGTGATTTCATCTTTGACCTTTCTTGCTAAACCAGGACCCTTGTATGCAAATGCAGTGTATAATTCAACGTAAGTTGCACCAGCCTTGGCAAATTCAATGGCATCCTTACCGTTACTGATCCCACCACAACCAACAAGGACTAAGTCAGAATCCTTAGTGTACTTTCTTAAGATTCTGAAAGCCTTTAATGAGATTGGCTTCAATGGCTTACCTGATAAACCACCAGCTTCTTGAACAACAGAACCCTTGTTGATCAATTGATCAACTGGTCTTTGGATAGT
The DNA here is from genome assembly GCA_030569835.1 of Pichia sp. NRRL Y-27261. Lineage (NCBI taxonomy): Eukaryota > Fungi > Ascomycota > Pichiomycetes > Pichiales > Pichiaceae > Pichia > Pichia sp. NRRL Y-27261. The sequence goes on from JAJMLU010000008.1 coordinate 72,838, forward strand.
TGTGTTAGAAAGAATAATACCGTCGATCTTAGCATCCTTAGCAGATTGTGCAATGGACTTGATTTCTGGTTCGGTTAAATCTGGGGCAACCTTGACTAAGATTGGTGGCTTTCTTGAAGGATCAATTAATTCACCTTCTAAGTTGTTTCTTTCAGCAACAACCTTGGTTAATAAATTAGTCAATTTAGCTTCGTTTTGTAAATCTCTTAAACCTGGGGTGTTTGGAGAAGAGACGTTAATAACTAAAGCATCAGCGTATGGACCGAAGGTTTGAACACCCTTGATGTAATCTTCGACTTCATCACCAGTCTTGTTCTTACCTAAATTAATTGCTAACATCTTTTCATCTCTGAAAGAGTTAGAAGTTGCATCTGGGTTCTTGACGTGTAAATTGGTGAATCTTCTCTTTAAATCGGTTAAAACTTGTAAATGACCAACAGAATTGAAACCATATCTGTTAATAACAGCATCATCTTGGCTTAATCGGAAGAATCTTGGGAGTGGGTTACCTGGTTGTGGTAATGGGGTAATTGAACCAATTTCGACATAACCGAAACCTAAGTTGAATAATGGATCGATGACTTCACCGTGTTTGTCGAAACCTGCAGCCATACCGACTGGGTTGGATAAAGTCTTACCAAAGACATTGACCTTTAAAACTGGATCATCGACATCGCTGAATAAACGTGGATAAACACCTGATTTCAGTAAGTTGATACCAAGTTGATGACCTTCTTCGGCACCTGTGAAGAATCTGATCAATGGACACCACAGATATTCATTTGCTGCAGATCTAGCATCTAAGGAATATGCACCTAAACCGATTGCGACAACTAAAATGAAAGTTGAACTTGGCAATGGTAATATTTTGGATTGTAAAGTGACGTTGCTAGTCTTTTGGGATGAGAAACATCTCTTCAGAGAAGCTGAGGATTGTGTGAGAGGTCTGAAAGACACTCTTCTGGTTGCTTGTAATGGAAGCATCGTTGTTGTGTATGGAGACAGCAAACAAGACCCATCTGGGAAGAAAGAACAATACCACCGACATCGAAGAAACATTACATTGAATAAGCTCGCATTCTATTGGCCCACACGTTAATTTTTTTCATGTTGGCATTTTTATCTCTATACACGGGCACTATTTAGGTTCTTTTTAGATACATAAGTTTACTTCTTTTCTTCACTTTGACTTTCTCTCAATCTTTCCCAACTACAACCTTTTGCTTCTGTTGGGTTGTCTCTGTCAATGAGATGGTCTTGCATGGTACGTTGACCGAAAGGCACGGAAGTGTCTACGAATTCAACTTCATTGGCCCCTACAGGCTTGGTTGGATCCTTTAATCTGATAGTTTTATCGTATATTGAGTTATTGAAATATTCAGACCAGTAATATGAATATTCTCCACCTTCAGGTGTCACTTTCACAACTTTGCATTCTTTAGAATCTTTGCCGAGTCTTCTTTCCAAATCTTGTACTTTATTTTGATAGATTGTCGGAGTCATATAACTGAACACAAATGCTGATAAACCGATACCACCAGCCATGGCATATAATGGGCTGATTCTTCTCTTCCGACGTGCAAGCCAAACCATGGTCAAACCGGCAGCTATACCGATGGAAGATTTGGCAACTAACGTAGTTTTATAAGTACCTTCGAAAAACTTATGTAATTCCGTTCTTTGTGCTATGGTAAGATCGTGTTCTTCGTTATAGAATGCTATAGCATCTTTCTTGTCAGTACTGAATAATTTGTTGATATCAATCATGTTGCTTGTTCTTGGGTGTTTAACCTCTTTATGGGTATGTAACGGTGAGAAAAGATGGAGTACTGCTAGATAATGTGGGGATTTAACCAGCGATTTGGAATTTGGGGAAAAAAACAAGGCGGTGCAATCACGGATAGCTTTACAATGTGATTAAACTAAGGACATAGCATTTATTCGGACGAATATTACGTTTATAACGAATTTGAATAGGTTGTATAAAATGTTGGAATAGGTATGTACAAAATGGGACTTGTTTTGAAATTTTAAAGGTGAAACTGGTTCATTGATTACGGCTGGAGTTATGTCTGACTTTATCCCAGGCACTTCCGGAAGCGCCCTGTGTTTGAATCATTTTGTCGTTATCTATCTGGAAAATATCATCCTGTTGAGATTCTCTTTGTCCACTCAATCCGGTGTTACTTCCATAAGAAACGGGGCTGGTTGATTCGTTTGAGTCATAAGAGTCTCCTATGGAACGTGGAGGTTGATATTGACGTGCAGAAGCTTCAAAGATATCACCATCTGGTTGAGTTGCCGCTTGAGTATCTTGTTGTAAAGGAGGAGAATATGGTGAATATTGTGTTGGAATCGGAGTGCCTGTTTGTTGAGCTTTTTCGGATGCATTTTGTGAACGGACTTTGTCCCAACCACTCAGGTATTGTTGATTGAGAGTTTGAGGTTGGTCAGATTCATCACTCTTGTAGTATCCTGGTCTACCATATGGTGGAATTGTAGGATTGTCTTCTAATGAGAAGAATTTTGTGGAGTTGACAACAGTTCTTGGGTCCTTCATTCGGAAATTTGGATCTTCACTGGATTTCTTGAAATAAGCAGACCAGAAGACAGATTTACTAATCGGATCTGGAGTTTTTGCAATGGTTTGACATATTGGAGAATGCTCGCCAAACTTTCTTTTGAATTGATCGACTTGTAATGTAAAGATAGTGTTATTCACTAGTCCGGGCACAATAGTACCACCAAGGACAGCACCGATGACGGGGAATGCGGGATGGACTAAAGAACCCTTTCTTCTGATAATAAAAGGAGCAGCAGTACCCAATGCAACACCGACTGAAAATCCGAGCAACATTCTCCGGCATTGTTGTTCAAAGAAAATGTACAGCTGTTGTCTGTCTTTTGAATTCAAATCGTGTTCTTGATCGTAGAAGATAATGGCCTTTTCTCTGATCTTTTCGATGTCCTTTTCCTGGTCCATGGGAGTCATTGTCACACTCATGATGTCTATTTGTTTCTGGGGGTTATAATTGCCTTGATGATAAAAAGAAATGGGTTGATGTCTGTACCAAAAAGAAAGGAAGAGCAAATTAGATACCGGGAAAGAATGTCTGAGTTGACTTGACTGATTCGTCTGATTTGCCTGGAGCCGGAAATGGGGAAATCCAAAGGCCGGCGTCGATCGACGAATTTTGAAATTCGACCGGTTCTGGAAATTTCAGATTTGAACTTTTAGATGTCGACAATCAACACTTTTCATTACATTCCTTCTTCTTGGTATCTCCTAAAGAGATAACAGATAGAAACAATAGGATAAGCAGTATGTCCATATTTACTGGTCTGAGGTATTCGGGACCGAGATTTGCTCAAGGAATGGCATATCTGAGAAACAGCCGATTACAGCATGTCCGAGAATACAAGGTTTTGGCAATAGAAACTTCATGTGATGATGCATGTGTTACACTTCTAGACAGATATTCACCAACTGAAGCACCTAGGGTGATAGATGAAAGAAAGGCCACTTTGAATTCTGTAGCTGCTGGGGGTGTTGTTCCAACCGATGCAGCAAATCATAATAGAAAGAACATTTCCAAGCTCGTCAACCAGATGATCATAGATAACAAGTGGAATACACCAGAGACTAAACCGGATCTGATCTGTGCAACTAGAGGGCCGGGTATGGTGGGTTCACTTGCCGGTGGCTATCAATTAGCGTGTGGTCTCTCGATTGCTTGGCAAATTCCATTAGTTGGTGTTAACCATATGCTTGGACATTTGATGATTGTCAGAATGCAAAGTAATGGTCAAGAACCTCAATATCCATTTTTAAGTCTATTAGTCAGTGGTGGTCATACGATGTGTGTCTTATCGCATAGTTTGATGGAACATGAGATTTTAGTCAATACAGTTGATATTGCTGCTGGTGATGCATTGGATAAATGTGGTAGAGAATTGGGTATTTCAGGAAATATGATTGGAAAAGAAGTTGAAAAGTTGCTCAATCAACATATAGAAGAATGGGATCAGCCTGTTGAGATCATGGTTAAAGAGCCAATGCTAAATCAATGGGATAGAATTAACACACTTCAATATTCTTTTGCGTCTTTCAATTCACAAGTTAAGAATACCTTGAAAAAATTTTATAATTCGGAAATACCAAAGGATGATAAGATCAGAGTAAGATTGTTATTTAAGTTCCAACAGACCATTTTCCAACACATGATCTCGAAGATCAAGTTGGCTATCAAACAGCACGACTTAAAAGTTGAAAATTTCATATGTTCTGGTGGTGTCAGTTCTAACTTGTACCTAAGAGAAATGATAATCAAGCAACTGGGTGCCGAAGGTATCAAGAATTTCTATTTCCCTGAACCAAGACTATGTACTGATAATGCGACCATGATTGGTTGGGCGGGGATAGAATTGTATGAACAAGGATACACTACGGATATTGGTACTACAGTCATTAGAAAATGGCCAATTACTGAATTGTTAAAATTAGAAGGCTGGATCAAGGATGGAAAGCCAATGGAAAATGTTAATTAATAGAATTTATAGATGCCTTCATCATGTAAATAGAATCGTGTACATAGCAGATAAGGCGAGGTGTATAAAATGTAGATCTTACACACGTAAATATTATACAGTATTAGTGAAGAATGGTTTAGATACTTGGTACACTTGGACCAATTGTTTCCAAGTATCTTCGTCCAAACTGAATATTATATGACTTTTACTGTCATCTTCTGCCCTTGGGTGTGATCTGGCGTTTTCAGCAGTTCTGAGCTCAAGATAAGGAATACCATTTTCATATTTACCCAATATTAATCTACCACTATTGATCAAGAAACTGGTAACAAACATACATTCCACAGTTTTACCGAATGAAGTTGGATGTAAGACCGCTTCGAATAATGAAATCCTTTGACCGTGTTCCATGAATCTAGCAAATAATCTTTCGGCTGCTTTAGAAGTATCATCCTTTGTGTCTTTATTAATAACTTCGTTGGCTTTCTTGAGACTTGCAGTCTTAGCAGCAGAATTCTTCTTTGAGTCATCGACCAATCTTTGTTTCATATTACGTTTCTTCTTTTCGATTTCTAAAGGACCGAGTAAAAAGTCACAACCTGTGATGTGTTTACTCGTACTGCTGAACAATAAACCTGCATTTGCCCAATTGTATTGAGAAACGATACCACGATCAGCATCGTGACTTGAAACTCCTCGAATAGTACCAAAGCTGGATATCCAACTATCTATAAAAGTATCGAATTTGAGAAACTTTTCACTTTGTCCGAATTTGACATTTTTCGTTGCGATCTTTGCTTGTTCACCAATTTCCTTTAAAGTTGCAGAATCTTTGGCAATTATACCTGTATCTGATGATTTTTTGATATCATTAAATAATGTCTCAGCAACGGCTAATTTTTCTCTAACCATATTGACACCCTTCTCGGTTGTAAGTTGGGCTCTCTGTTCTTCAAGGGCATATCCAAGTTTACGGTATTTGTCTGAGCTTTGGAAGGTCTCTTCATGAGACATTTGGACCTTTTCTTGTTCTTCAGGTTCTTCAGAATCTTCATCGTCGTCTTCGTCATCATCGTCATCTTCTTCCTCCTCTTCGTCATCGTCTTCTTCTTCTTCTTCTTCTTCTTCTTCTTCTTCTTCGTCCTCCTCTTCTTCTTCACCTGCTTCTTCTATTTCGTTTTCTTCCGCACTGTCTTCTTCATCACTGGTATTTTCCGCTTGTTGTGTTGCAACTTGCTTCTTCACAACGCGTCTTCTCTTTACAGATGATTCGTCAGAACTGCTGTCGGAATTGATGCTTCCTCTTTTGCCCACCATGGTTGTTTCTGTTGTGGATATGAGTCGTATGTGTGCAATGGTGTGTACCTGGGTATTGCGATCCAACGACTGTATAACAAACTTAACCGAGAGAAGACTGAAACCTCCTGCACCCTTCAGCTGAGCATTTACTGTCCAGGCTCCAGAAAACTGAAAATGGAGACGCGCCGGGATTTCTATGCGGGCACCGCCTACAGCTTGTGTGCAGTATAGTATAGAGTTCTTAAAGATAATTAAAGATAAATAAAAGTACATGTTTAGTTCAATATTACATAGTGTAGCAGTGGTTGTAGTATGAGGGGGGAGAGAGATAATACGTCAACGAGATCTTCATTTTTCGTCGGTATTAAAATCCTAAACCGTTGATCCCATCGTCCATGAAAAAGTTATCGTTTTCTTGTTTGATAAATTCATTCTCCGAGGCATCCATTAATCCATCTCGACCACCGGTGGCAGCAGCAGCAAGTAAGATAGGATCGTTGTTCGATAAGTTTTCATCGTCGGCTTTAATTATGGCATCATCTACATTATGATGATCTTGTCTGAATATATCCAAATCGGAAGATTCCAGCTTACCTTCACCTTGATCGCTATCAACAGCAGTTCCATTAAACAGTCCTTCTAGTCCTATATTCGAGGATAGGATTGAATTCGATCCGTTATTACTGGTATTATATGCAATTCTATTTCCTTGTTGTTGTAACTTCTTCTGTTGTACCTGTGATTGGAATAACAAACGTTGGTCCGGCGTCAGTTGGTTACGTGACTGCTGTTGCATGTTTTGTAACTGTGCCTGTTGCTGGATGTGTTGTTGTTGTAATTGCTGGTGGTGTTGAGCCTGCTGCTGTGTTTGTTGAACCTGGTGTTGTGATTGTTGGGCGTATTGCTGTGCATGTTGGACCTGTTGTTGTAACTGCTGTTGTTGCTGTTGGAGTTGTCTTTGGATTTGTTGCATTTGCAATTGTGACTGTGGTTGAGACTGTTGTTGGTGGTGTAAAGAACCTTGAGAAGCATTTCCTAAAGAATACAGTAGATCTGAATTTAACAGTTCGGCATCATCATTTATACCTATATATGATGAATACTGAGGGAATCCGGAGTAATTTGGCATGATATTAATACTTGTTGGGGTAGAATTATTAGTTGAAGTATGGTTTAGAGGAGAAAATTGACTTTGGTTCAGTATTTGAGATTCTGGAGTTGGGCCAGGGAATGAGGATGTAGTCGCTGTCACACCAGTTGCAGAAGATGATTTGTTCAACTGGGATGAAGGAGAAGTCTTAGGTATCGACGATTTATTTATCGATGTGATCAAAGTATTGAAGTATTTCAAACGGTTCAGTTCATCGGATAAAATGTGGGGTAAACCAGTACCTCCTTCACCTATGAAAGCAGAAGCAACTTGTTGGCCTTCGCTGAAGTCTTCACAAATGGACCATTGGTTGGCATTTTCTTTACCGGTTGCTGGGTCACGTAAAAAGTGAACAGCAAATTGAGGAGTTGAGCCTAATTCAATTTGCAGTAAAGTTTCATTATAATCGGGGTTATAATTTTCATTATTATTCATTTGTTGAGTTTGGTTCAATAGAGAGCATTTCAATATATTGATCAAAGGATAGAAGATTCTGAACAAAACCTTTTCATTTTGGAAAACTCCAGAAAAGAAATAATTCAATTCTTTATCTTTCTTTGATAGAATCACCAATAAATCGGTAGTAGACATGATTTCACTTAATAATCTTGGGGACAAATTGTTTAAGTTCTTCAGATTTTCTTCCTTGATGTATCCGGATCTGATTCTTTGCCAGTTACCGACAGATAAACTTTTACATTCAATAACATAATATTTCCCATTAATTTCTATTGGTAGATTATTCATTTGAGATAAAGCTCCTTTGAGATTAGGTGTGTTTTGGTTGGATATGTTTGTGTTGCTGATTGGAATGCTTGGTTTACTGGAAAGCTGGCTGTTTGAAGGATGTTGTAGCTGGGATATGGTGGAAGGAGATTCGGTATCTAATTCGTTACTAAGAGTCGAAGGAGTACCGTTTCCATCTTTTGAGTTCAATTTCTCCATCTTTCTAGCCTTTGCCCTTCTATTTTGGAACCAAATTCTGACAGATCTTTCGGGCATGCCTGTTTTATTCGATATTTCTTTCCTCATTGCAGTTGTTGGATTTGAATTTTTGGTGAACTCATCCATTAGGTATTCCAATATTTCACCGGACGCCCTTGTTCTTTTCTGCTGGCTGCCTGCGTCGTCGTTGGTTGACATGCTGCCTCTTCTTTTATCGGTGGCTCTCTTCGGAGAGGACTTGTGCTTGGACGAGCTGGAGGTGGATGTCAGAGTTTTTTCTAGAGGAGTTGCAATATTGATATCTTGATCGTTGATGTTGTCCATATTAGTGCCTTCACCAATATCGGAGGTGTCGCTTGTGGGCCTACTCAGTATGACGTTGGTGTTGATGTTCGTAGGGATGTCCTGCTGGTTGCTGAGGCTGTTGCTGTTGGATAAGTCCAAATGGTTGATGTTGTGTATATTCATAGTATTCATAGTATTCATATTACTCATGTTCATATTCATAGTATTCATATTATTCATATTTAGGTTTCCCATGTTCATGTTCATATTCATGTTGCCCATGTTCATATTCATATTCATATTCATGTCCATACCTAAATCCATATTGAGGTTTATATTGTTAGTGTTGGTGTTGTCATTAGTATCGTGGGATAGAGTATTTGAAAGAGAGTTTGGGTTGTGTATTATCGGCGTGTTGCCGGCGATGCCCGGGCCGTTCATGAGGGAGGATATTCCGTTGTGGGTGGCGATATTTGTGTCGTTGTCGTCGTGATCGTCGGCGGTCGGGTTATGCACGAAATCGTTGAAGTTGTCATGATCGCCGGAATCGAAGAAGAAGTCGGTGTGAGACATATGGTCCATTCTGAAGGGGATATCAGAATCTGCTTCAACGTCTGAGTCCATGAGTGGAGGTGTGCTGTTCTTGTAGGAGTCCTGTGTTGGTTTCTGTGGTTGTGTTATCCTGTGTTGTTGGCTGCAGTGTTGTTTGTGTGTGGAAGAAGTTGGGGTTTTCTTCTTCTTATGGTGGTGGCGTGTGTGTGGTTTCTCTGTGTGTGGTTGCCCGTGGATCCCGACGTCTGCTGTCGTCTGGAGGTGCAGAGTCTGTAGTCTGAGTGGCCTGTGGGTGTGCCGTTGAGGGGGGGAGGGGTGGAGACGGATGTGCCAAGCTGGCTCAGGTGGAGGAAGCTCAGCAGCTGTTTGCAAAGAGGCTCTGTGTCGTCCCTGTGTGCTGGGAGCTGAGCTGGGAACCAAAAACCAAAACCAGCAGCAAAGCTCACCACCAGCGTCCCCGTCCCCGTCCCGCCTCCCGCCCGTTCAGGCGATTCTCGACGTTTTCGGTCTTACCAGCGCTGGCAGGGCAGCGGGCAGCTGGACGCTGCCCGCTGGAGGCAGCTCCCCGGGGCCCGCCGTCGCGTTTCCCGCGGCGCGGACTTCCCGGCCGGCGCGTCGATCGACGCGGTCTGCACAGCCGCTTCTTATCTCTTTGACACATTCCGCTTTCAGGCCTTCCCCAGATCGATCCGTTTTATCTCTAATCGTACACGCTATCTTACACTAATTACACTTTACACATTGATACAAGTGGCTAGTCGTACCGGCCACCGCAGAAGGGACACACCGGCGTCGCATCGAGCACGCCCTGGAGAACACTCCCCGCCCCGATCGCCGTCTTCACGCTGTCACAGTGCACACACCGCTTGAAAACAGGACTCAGAATAGGCAACAGCGTAACATCACACAACTTCCAGTAATGGCCCTCTAAAGACTTCACACCGTCGTCTGCAATGCATTGGTCGATGTCGATCGCACCGGCGTCGAACCGCTCGTAGATGTTGCTGGCCTTACCGTACACTTTCAACTTGCAGATGGATTTGTCAGGAATGTTCCTGTTCAACAGCTTGCTGTATTGGAAGTAGACAAACAGATCTTCTTCGCTGCTCGTCTCCACCGTGTTGGAATCGATCAACTTCAACGTTTCTTCAGCTATGAACCGTTGCATCTTCCACTTGAAGTTGGCACGGTCTTCCTCCTTACCTAACACAGAGTTGATCCGTTCACTGTCGAGTTCAGGGTTTAAAAACAACTTCGTCACTAATGTACCGTCATCTTCCACTCCACGGATCATCCTCGTGTCGTTCTTGACGATGTGGCCGCCAACTCCGAGCATCGTGCTTTCGATGCTCTTCCAGTAGGCAGGCGAGGAAAGCACACTGTTGAAATATTTCTTGTCGTCAAAGTTGACCCAGGTTTCTTTGTTGTTCTTGATGATACTCAAGTTGATGGAATCCTTCTTTTCATTCAAAAACTCAAAGTTGGATTTCATGTGGCTCGGTAAGTACGTCATATACGTTAATTTTCCTGTAGGATCAACACTCAGACTGTCGATCACAAACGATCCTGGATTGACTTCGTTTAATTGATTCAATTTCTTAAACAAAGGCAATTCTTCAGACTTGATCTTTTCTTGGTAATTATAATGCTCGTTCCCAACGATACTGAAGTCTTTGACGTTTAATTTGATGTGTATCAAATAACCAAAACTGTTACTCAGCAATAAATGGAATAGATTCTCGTCCTTGAAGTCGTTGAAAGTAATCATATTGTCCATGGTGATGACATTGTTCAATTCAACTTGGAGTGCATCTTCGGAACCAATTGAGTAGATTTTCATCGAATTTGGGAACAAGACGATTAAAACATCTTTGCCTCCAATGCTATGAACCTTCATGTCCACAATATAATCATCAAACGATAATTTGATACTGTCTTTATCAACGCTCCATTTATCATCTGCAATACCATATTTACATTTCTTAATGACGATTCTATTACTTGATGTAGCAACCACAATATTAATAGCCAAACCCTCATCAACCTCCGCCCATGCACCCTGTTCACAGTACAATACACTTTCACAATATTCGGATTCTAAGCCAAAATCAATGGAAAACTTTCTGATAACTTTATTGGTAAAACATTTGTATTGATAGACTGAGATTTCACTGCATTCTGTGAAGCACAAGAATAAGCTGCTCGTAACAAGGGGCCAGACGGGGTCTTGCAAATACTTGTAATCAAACCCCCGCATCCAGCAGAGATAATTTATTCGTAATTTCTTCATGTTTTCTTCCGTTACCAACACATCCACATTAATAAATTCAACCTTGGCGATTTTCTCGTTAATGTTACAAATTGGATTGAAAGAACCATGCTCGAAGTTGAAAATGATACCATTGCAAGTGTCTGTGACACAAAGATACAAACTGTTCAGGCTCTTACTAACGCCAGAATCGGATATTGAAATATTAGTAAATGAAATCAAATCATTACCTCCTGATGTGCTTTTAGCTTCTCCTAATTTAGGTAATCCCTCATGACCAATATTGGAAAAGAAATTCGGGCATTTCTGTCCTGCAACAGCCAATCTCGATAACGTGAATAAATCGGCTAATCCTTTGGGCTTACCATTGCAATTCTCATTAGGATTTAATAAAATAATTCCATTCTTAACTTTGTGTAAAATCTGACCGTCTTTGCCTCCTTGGAGTCGGTTGGCCCCGATTGTAGGGATTTCTCTCAAGATGACAAAATCCTCCATCTTTGCGGATGCTAATTGATATGTGTAGATGTCGTTTGGCCTTGGATGAAAGCTGTAATGCAGACTGGTGATAACGTACGAAACGTTGCACTTTACAAAGAAAAACAACAACAATCGTGCTCATCTAATCTCAGCTAAACAAATTGCAAAAAATCTAGTGCGCTTACGTAATATCGACGCGTCGGTACGCGTATCGATCTTCATTCTTCAATCGTCAATCTTCAAATGGTCAATTGGCTCTAACACGAGAATCCTTCTCTGATCACACCAGCCTGCTCCATCCGTCAATCACATATACCCACATAGTAAAGACACAGAAATGTTAATTGGACTGGCGAGCACCCCAGGCAGTGGTGTTGAAGATGTTATCAAAGTCTTATGTGCAATGGAAGATTTCAGACTTATTGGATTAGAATCACAATCTGAAGAATTGAATAAATTAGAAACGGGAGTTAAGTCAACTCCAAGGATATTTAAAGACAGTATGGAAATGCTCAACTACGCAACTACCAACTGGAGAGACCATATGATTATACCCAATGTTTCAGAACTTACAAATACAGACCTTTTCATCAAAAGACCATTTTTCTTGTTAGTTACCATTGATTCTTCATTATTAATCAAATTCGAAAGATATAAGAACTCGACTAGTTCATCTATGACGCTGGAACAGTTCTGTTTCATAACCGATGCGAATATGATCTCTGCTAACACCAACCATTGCAAATTTCAAGATGATGCACAATTGAAATTAATTAACAATACGACAAACTACAAATCATTATTTGAATCACTTCAAAAGATCAATTTGATGAATCCGGGAAGATTGCGTCCAGAATGGGACTCCTACTTCATGCATTTTGCAGACTTGGCCGCAATGAGATCAAACTGTATGAAACGTAGAGTCGGTTGTGTCATTGTTAAAAATAATAGAGTCTTAGCAACAGGTTATAACGGCACACCGAGAGGTTTCACAAATTGTAATGAAGGCGGGTGTTATCGTTGCAATCATCCACTGGCTGAATCTAGTAGTAGCGGTGTTGCATTATCCACTTGCTTATGTTTGCACGCTGAAGAAAATGCTTTACTCGAAGCCGGTTATTCCAGATTAGAAGAAAACTCAATCTTGTATTGTAACACCTGTCCTTGCCTGACATGTTCCATTAAAATCGTCCAAATGGGTATAACTGAAGTCATATACTCTCAAAGTTATAGTATGGATGCATTCAGTGAAAAGGTTTTCAAAGAAGCGGGTGTTAAATTTAGACAATTCATACCTCCAACTTACGGTACTGTCATATTAGAATAAATTAATGGCTAATTAATTTGTTAATTAAAACTTTATAGAACTCTTATTATTTATTAAATATTACACACTTATTATTCACTTAGAATAGCAACTCTTTTCCTATCCTCAGGTTCCTTACCCCCGACGCTTTCTTTTGACGAAGTTTCCGGTTTCTTATCGGGTATTCTCAACGCATCTAACTTCTTTCTGATTGTATCCACTTCCGCATCGCCCTTCTTTTCCTTCTCCTTATCCACACTTGCCTCAAGTTCAGAAAGTTCCTTGTCTATTTCTTCGTCTTCAGAAGTAATCACACTCTGTCCTAATTGACCAGAAATCTTGTTAGTTGTTTGTATCTCGTCATACAATGAATCAAACATGTCATCTAGATCGGTTTCTGTTGCCTTCTCATTCAACAATTTCAAAACGTTAGAATTATCCTTCCAAACTTTAGAAATCAGCAGGTTGTTTTGTGCATCTTCGACCTTGATCTTCATCGTATGCAAATTCTCTAAACTTGATAACGTTTTCTTAACTTGAATTTCTAACATCTTCTTTAATTTTAGTTCAGTCTTCGCAGTTATCTGGTTCTTATCTTTTAACGATTGTTTGATCTTCTTGTCCAAATCTGCAATTTCTTTTAACTTCTCGTCGCTGTATAAATGAAGTTTGTAAATGGTATAGTTAAGATCGGTTAAATGTTTGAGATCATCCGTGTTCACCTTTTCCTCTTCTGACTTATCTATAGAGTATATTATTCCATCAACAACAGTCAATCCTTTTATGTCTTGGCTTAAGTATAATAATAAATAGATGAGATCATCATCACTTATTATAAAATCGTGATCGTGTAAAATACTCTGGAGATGTTCGATATTAATAGGTCCGTCCTTAAGTAGCGGTGTTAAATATGATTTAATCTTTTCTGAATACTCTTTGATCTTTGGAACAAACACGAGTGATTGTTTTGTGTAATTTTTGCTTCTAACATCGATGTTTCCAGATCCAAATAATAACCATCCTACTGCTGAAAATATACCTGATTTCTTATTTTCAGTTTTTCCTATTGCTTCAACCTGTGATAACAAAATGATACTCTTATCGGAATTCAACATATCATTGAGGGCAATATAAAGTCCTTCTGGTGTGTATGTCTTATTGCTGGTCTTATACGTCAGTTCTTTCATCAATAATTCATAAGTGAAACCTAATGATGTTTGTGACTTGAAGACTAATGGCAAAAAATGTTTCCAAACATTGACATTAGCATTGTATCCTTCTGGGTTTGACTCCCTCAGTGGAGTATAATCTGAAAATAGAGACTTTAATCGAGATTCCCTGAATTCTCTATTATCTTTATATAGTTCTTGTATCTTCTCCATGCTTGTGGGGCTGTTCAGGGTGTTTTGAAAAAAAAGGAACCCGTTTAGGAAAGAAAAACCAGCCCAATCAAATCAAGAAAGAAAACATGTTCGTGTTCGCTCAAGCAAACTGCCTTGATCGGATTCACTTTTTCACTTTTTCTCTTTACCATTTGCAAAATGTTACCAGTCACAAAGTCGGATACCCCCAAATTTGAATATCCATAAAGCCAAATATAGATATGACTATTGCAGATCCTATAGTACAACGTTTTTCCAACCATTTAATGGAGATCTACATTGATCCATACCAAGAACCTGATGAGGTATTACTTAATGAACTTGAAGATAAATTCAGATACGATAACATAGTCAAAGAAGACAGTTCAATACTTGGACAGTTGGCACCTAGAGTGTTACAAATCATCAATTCAAATGACACAACTGCAGCAACGAAAAATTATTCCATAAAGTTCTTAGATATCTTATTGCCATACTATTCACTCAGTCAAATTCTGACGATTTTCAGTCCAGAACTGTTATTGAAGGCATTTCAAGGAAACGATAATTTAAAACGTGTCATTGCCAAAATCTTACAAAGGCAAGATGCTAGTAAAGTTGTGAAGGCACCTTTGTTTCTGTGTCTCTTCAAAACATTTGCAAACCCAGAAACTCAACTCTCAACTGTGAATGAAGTGCAGAAGGCGATTGTTTCCGTGACATTGGAAAGTGATCAAATTAGACAAATGTATTTGACCAATATTGATATAGTGCATTTACTGAATGACATGAAATTGGATAAGATTGTGCAGTCTAGAGTTATCGATTTAGTTTGCCAAGTTTTGATTGTCGTTCCATTATTACCAACATCTGTTTATTTAGTGAGTGAAGAAGAATTAGCTCGTTCAAATGATCTTTTATTCTATCGTTTCTGTGTCGGCACTTGGAGAACCCTATTACATCAAATACATCAAGATGATTCGTTATTGTTCTTGAAGGAAAAAATGAAACCTCAATTTGACTTCTGTTGCCGAAAATTCGTAGGCAAAAAAACATTACTTGATGACAAGGAAATTTTCGTTGATTATGATGATTTTGGAACTGTCTATTTGATTATAACATTATCATTTGTCTTCCCGGATTACTTCAAAGAATATGATGAAAAGTATCACATTATGAATTACGCGGCAGAAACATATCGTCAATATACAAAATCTCTAACTCTCTTGTCAGGAGTGAATACGGTGTTCATGAGAAATAATGACGAAATATTTGAAAATTTCAAATTATCAAACGCAACTGTAAATCTTTTCTGTCGTTTACTAAATGATAAGACCATTCTTGAACAGAGATTGACTGTTGCTAATTTCCCTCCTTCGATATTTGACAAATTGGTGTTTGATGATATCTTTGAAATTTTTGGTGTATTATGCCGTGATAACTTATTAATAAAGAAACTAGTCAACGATTGGAGTAATATTATCTTACGTGTGATTAATGCTAACATTGTCAATAATGTAGTTGAAATTTCAAATAATCTCCAAATTTGTCTTGGTACCATTCTAAAATCTGGAGTTGAATTAGGTGATTTAGAGGATCCTATAAAAGAAAGATTGGAGAAAATCGAGGGAAAGGTTATGATTACTATTGAAGAACCACTTACACAAAGTATGTAAATCTGTTGTATAATGTAAATCGATCTAATTAATAAGATTATATTAGTTTGTGGAATATACAGAAATGAATTTATAAAGGGAAATAAAGATATACAGGTTGTGAACTACTACAAATACAAAGAGTTTGCGGAAATGATACCTCTGTGAATCAACTTTTCACATTCAGTCATCTTTTCAGCTAAAGCAGTGTTACCGATTGTCTTAGATGCGTCGATGATTTGTTTGATTAATTCTTCTAATCTTCTGAAAGTTCTAATTAAAGAACCTTCATAGACATCAGTCATTTGACAAATTTCAGTGAAGGTTGCACCTTCACACCAACGGTAGACAACATCCATTAATTCTGATTTGAATGATTCAACGTAAGCCTTTTCGGTCATTTCCAATTTAGCTTCTTTAGAAACCTTTGCAATTTTACTTGCCATTTCAGTCAATGCTTTGTATGGTTCATCGAATATTGGGTTTGGTTTTCTTGTTTCTCTAGATTTTTCTTGGAAAACAAAACATGATAAAAGAGATGCACATTGAGATGGGGTCAAGTCTGTGAATGTACCATTGAAAATAAGCTCTGTAAGTAATAACTCATCACCGGTACTGATTTCACAAGCAACCTTACCCTTTAATTCAACAATATCATCTTGAGAAATGAAACCTAAACGTCTCAAAACTCTCTTACGACGTTTCAAATCATCTAATTGGATGTTCGATTGAACAGCAGCAATCTTTAATTCGGTTTCCTTTATCTTGTCTTCTAAATCAGCCTTCTTCGCGTATTTTTCGTAAAGTTCATCCAGTCTGGAGGATTGGGATAATGGGTTTGTTTCCAATTTTGTTTCTAAGATAGAAATCTTCTTTAAAAGAATAGCGAAATCGTCATCAGTGATCTTCATTTTTTCAACAGGATCTAATATTGGTAAACCATCTGGATGTCTCTTGACAATTTCCTTCAATGCCTTATCCAGAGTCTTTCTGGATTGCTTGTTGTTTAAGTCCTTTGGTAGAACTGATCTACAACTACTAACTTCTTGAATGGAGTTCAAAGTAATTGGAATGATTTCAGTGATTGACTTTTCACCAGCCTTTGCAGGTCTGATACCAAGTGGAAGATTGGTATCAAATTGTTTAATTAATTGGACTGGAGCGTCAACAAACATTGTGTTAACGAAAACCTTAACAATGTAACTATCGTGATCAGAAACAGCTTGGACGGTACCATTAGCTCTTTTATTTTCAAATTTAGAGTAACTGAGAGCAATACCCCAACCGTAATCTTGATCACCAACCTTAACTCTGATCATTCTACCACTCTTTAAGTGAGGTAAGATGATACTTGGGTGTGTAATAACCTTTCTGCAATCTTCCTTGTAACCTAACATTTGTTTCTTGATATCATAGTATTCTTTAATGGCTTCGTAATCATCAATTTCAATGGTATCAATTTCGTCTTTCATTTCGTCAATTTTCTTTTCTAAAAGAGGAACTGCGACTGTGTTTTGGAAATGGAAGAAAGAATTTTGAAGCATGAATTCCGGGGAAATACCTTCAACTCTTAACAAGTTAAGAATCATATTGTAACCTAAGTGGAAAGCGGAATCTAATCTATCTGCAACACCCTTAACCATACCTTTGGCAATTTGTGGTTCCATCTTTTCATCAATCATCATGATAACAATACCACGATCATCTAAACCTCTACGACCAGCTCTACCGGACATTTGGATATATTCACCACCGGAAACCCAACGGAAACCAGTACCATCCCACTTTCTAACAGATGTGAAAACGACGGTTTTAGCAGGCATGTTCAAACCAATAGAGAAAGTTTCAGTTGCGAAAAGAACCTTTAAGAAACCTTCTTGGAACAAGATTTCAATAATTTCCTTTAAGATTGGAAGTAAACCAGAATGATGGATACCAATACCTCTCTTAAGCAATGGTAAAATGTGTTTGATTTGTGGTAAATCTCTATCAGACTCTGGTAACATTTGAATAGCATTGTCGTAAATCTTAGTAAGCATTTCTCTT
The DNA here is from genome assembly GCA_030569835.1 of Pichia sp. NRRL Y-27261. Lineage (NCBI taxonomy): Eukaryota > Fungi > Ascomycota > Pichiomycetes > Pichiales > Pichiaceae > Pichia > Pichia sp. NRRL Y-27261. The sequence goes on from JAJMLU010000008.1 coordinate 90,716, forward strand.
TCTTCATCTGAGTTGAAATCTAATTTGGACATCTTCATTGCAAGCACTTCGCAATCCTTTTTGGAGAAGGAGAAAACAATAACTGGGTTGTACTTCTTAACCCAAATCATCTTAACGATCTTGTATATATCAGACTTACCATCCTTGACACCACCTTTCCATGATTTTCCACCTTTTCTGGAATCGATTGATCCAGAGTCATCACCCATACTGTTACCAATAGAAGTCATAGCCTTTTGGAAGTTTTCTTCTTTGAATGTTCCCTTTTCGTCGACAACTAAATGAATACCTTCACCACCACTTGGGAAAAGATAATGTTGTAATGGAGTTGGTCTGAAATCGGTATAAACAATATGACATGGTTGACTGTGAATCTTACAGATCCATTCTGCAAATTCCATAGCATTTGGAATAGTAGCAGATAAGAAAACATGATGAACGTTATCTGGTAATAAAATAATAGTTTCTTCCCAAACAACACCTCTATTCTTATCTCTCATATAATGGACTTCATCGAAAATGACCCAACCAACTTCTCTCATAACTTCAGAACCTCTGTATAACATACTTCTTAAAATTTCGGTAGTCATGACCAAACAACCGGCATCTGGGTTGATTGTAACATCACCAGTCATAAGACCAACGTCACCAAATTCAGCTTGTAATTCTCTATATTTTTGGTTACTCAATGCCTTAATTGGAGAAGTATAGATAACTCTTTGATGATTTTTCAATGATTGTGCAATGGCATATTCAGCAACAACGGTTTTACCTGCAGATGTATGTGCAGAAACTAAAACTGATTCTTCTCTATCAATACAAGAAATTGCGGTATCTTGGAAGGGATCTAATGTGAATGGATAAGTACGAGCTTCTTCTTTACGTTTATGTTGACCGATAGGAACATAATCATAACCTGGTGGAACAGCAACTTGATGACGAACTTGATGCTTTAATTGAACTTTGTTTGCACCTGGAACCTCCTTTGCATTTGAATCAGTAACTGTGAATTCAGGGTGGTGGCTTGGATGTGATTTCGCCATTAATCCATCAGAAGCGTTGACTTCACGACTTGCTTCAATTTCTAATTCATCGGCAACGACAGGTATCACATCAGTGTTTTTAATTTCCTTGTTATCGATTAATCTCTTTTCATGTCTCTTGGATTTCTTAGTAGTGTCTTCCTTTGGTTTAGGGCTTTCTGCCTTTCTTTTCTGATTTGTTTGTACTTCGGTTGGCTTTGTTGCTTTAACTTCTTCCTTTTCTAATACTTCAGTATTTGGAACTTCGTCAAAGACGTCGAAAAGATCATCCATTGTGAATATATCTTTTCTTAGTGTGTGCTGATTGTGGTATAAATTCAAACCCTAATGTAATGTACAAGAAAGGTCTTAAAACACAAAGAAATTCATTCATGTTAATCTTCAAACCACTCCATGTAAAAATTTTTGTGTGGATTTTTTCAGTAAGCAAAAATGCGATACAGTGCGCAGGGCCTAAGGCTTAACAAATTTTTCAGCTAAAGTGATAGTAATTGATACGAAATTTACTAGAAAATGGCATGCATAACCCCATGCATCTAGCTTTTAGGTCAACTAAAATATAAATGTGTAAAATTCGGAGGCATATCTCTTTAAACTAAAGCAGGAAGGACAAGTTTCGAACCGTTTCCTTGCAAAACCCATAACCACTGTACCAATCGAAAAAAAGTTTGGCCACAAAAACGCGGAAGACCAGGCGTAAAACCCGCAAGTCACGTGACCCAAAAGTTTTGGAAAAATAGGCCATTTTAGGAAATTTAATAAGATCGTTATTGATTTTGATCCATAACAATTTCCCAAAACAGGCTGATTACGTAAGCGGATTACATAAGCACACGTGACACGATTACGTAATGAAAAGTTTTGCGTTCATAAATGGTCGGATGGTCTAGTTGGTTATGGCATATGCTTAACACGCATAACGTCCCCAGTTCGATCCTGGGTTCGATCATTTGTGAATTATTTTTTTCAATCTTGTTTTGAGATGATGTTTTTTTTGTTTTCCTTTACGCTTATAGTTTTGTTTTAAATAATTACTTTTTAAATAGTACTATATCGATTATGAAAATGAATAAAAAATTAAATTAGAAAAAATACAAAGTGAATGAAAAAAGACTCCTGAAAAACTTTAAAGTTGGAATTATCATAAGTGAAAGGATACATAAGATCTAAATCTACAAAGAAGAATGTTATTATTATAATAGTGGAAGAGAAAGACAAAAACGGAAATGAGAGATGGCCATATATTGGTTTGTTTGTTTTGGTTTTCATGAAAATGCAATTGAACTTTTTCCTATTTTAAATTTATACTATAGGGTTGGAAGTTTAAATGGTTGATCGTTAGAAAGATTAGACTTTTTGGAACATTAAAATGTATGCAGTTTTGTTGATGTTGGATAACAAGTTTTGATCGCTGATAGCATCAGCTGCTGTAATGTTAGTGATGTTAGTATCATCAATTCTTACCCATTGATCAGAAGATGTTAACACATCTGCAGTATAATGTCCATTTTCTGTCGATCTACCATGATGATAAACAACACCTAATAATTTATAGTTTGGCTCTTCGGATACCATTGTGGAAATGCATGATTTAGGTAATGTTAATTTGTGATCATATTTGATGAATTTATGAATCTTTTCTATACGACCATCTAATAATTTTGATTTTGATTGTTGAGCAAAGTTAGCTTGTTGGATTTCTTTACCCTTCTTCTTTTTGTTCTTTGAAACAACTTCATAATCTGCATTTTCTGGATTGGATTCATCACTTGTAACGAAGGAGAATCTCTTTAAATGTATTATCAAAATTGATGGCAATTTATCTATAAAGTTTTGCTTTTTAGCCATTGTTGAACCTAATGAAACTTCTTCATCTTGAGAGAATTTTTCAAATGCAGTTGTCAAATCGGTTGTTTCAGGATCACTAATATCCAATTGAACTTGCATGAATGGATCTAAAGTAATCGAAGATTTCTTATTAGATGCCTTTAAAACAGACTTAAATTGACCACCGAATAAATTCACTATTGGTGACAATTTGACTTGGAAACTTCTCTTACCAATAGTCTTCATATTTGATCCAACTTCATTCCAGTTATCACTACTATCCAAAGCAGATGCGTTTTCTTTACTTGCATCCTTAATGAAATCGACATTTTGTAAAATCTTTCTAGTAGTTTCCTTATTGTTAAAGGCATTAGCAAATCTATTGACTTCTGGAGTTGGGATGACCTTAATGCTTTCAACAAACTCTTCATGTAAGCCATCCAACAGAATGTTCAAGAATTCTTCAGCGTCTTCTTGTTGACCCCAACTTAAATGTGAGAATCTAGACAATGAAGCAATAGAAGAATAGAAACGGTCTGGATTGATAGTATCTGCTTTATTTGGAGTTTTCGAAGCAATCTTGAAACTATCTTGTAAATCCAACAATGCATCTAAAATAGGAGTATTACTCTTAGTTTCATCCAATTCCTTAACTGTTGTTTCTCTAATGATGTTTAAAATTTGAGAAAATGGGGTACAATAGAATAAAAATTGTAAAATGGAATTCATGTAACAGATATTACCTGAATTTTGTAAACCATGTGAGTAGATCAGACTACCTTCATCCTTATTAGCATTGAAGATTCTGTTGATGTATTGAGAATCAAACATGATTCTTAAAAGGGTGATACCTAAAGATTTTGGTGCACCTGATAAGAATTCTGCAGAGACTGTATCAAAAACAGCAACTGAAGAAGTAGCTGGAGATGCAGTGTTACTCTTTGAAACAGGCTTGGAACGTGCAGATGGTGATGTGCTAGATGGTTGTTGTTTCAAACTTTCAGCCAATGTTTTTCCCTTGGATGCTAAGATATTTGCCATCGTTGGAACTGGTGCTGGTTTCAAAGCATCTTTTGATGCAGTTGGAGTCGAAGGTGTTGGAGTAGATGGACTTGATGTAGCTGGAGTAGAAGTGCATTCAGAAGCTGGAGTTGATGGAGTTGGTGTCTTTTCTTGCTTCTTTGCAACTGCTGCAGTAGTAGCAGCTGGTTTTGCTTGAGTAGACTGAGTTGGAGTTGTAACATTTGAAGCTGGAGTCTTTGCTGCACCATTTGCCTTTGGTTGAATAGCTGCAGATAATGTTGAAGCAGGCTTCTTTAATTGTTGGGATAACACTGCTGTTGGGGCTGCTGGAGCTGGAGAAGACTTTTTGATATTTCGTTGATTTTGTAAAGATTGAGGGGTATTGTAATATGGATCTCTAACGAGTCTCTTTTGACGTAATGTCATCTTTCTGTGTGGATTGATTTCATTTTCAGTTGTACCGAAATATAATGGGAAGGTTTGTTGAGATTCTGAATTTTTTGATTTTAAAGTTAAAATGAATTGCTTGTTACGCAATAAGTATTTCTCAAAGAGAACTTCATCTTGTTGAGACAAGATGTTTTCTGGAGTGATTGTTGTTGCAGATGTTGGCTGTATAGTTTGAGCCATGATTGAATTAAGAATCGGTAATGAGCTGAAACTAGAATTTGACAGAAGATGATACTAAATATGTATTAATACTCTTGTGTGAGCCGTTATTCGAATTAAAATGATTTGAACGAAGGCTGAAAAATGAGTGTAATTAGAGCAGAGGATTGGTGCCGCTGTTGACGGAGAGCAATTGTGTGGAGGGAAGAAATGGGTATAAGAAGATGTTAACGTGAAGAAAGTATGTCTGACTCTGTCTCTGTAGTTATACAAATGTGTTCTGAAATATTGCAAAAAGTGCAGTATGTGAAGTACTGAGCACAGAACATAGGTGCAGTGAGCATGACAGATCTACAATGCCAGCATGAGCGTGTGAAATTATTAGTAAATTCATGTGAGAAGTGGACGAGTCTAATTAGGCAGGGAAAAAAAGGGCGAAATGCGAAAATGGAAAATTAGGATGGCGTCGATCGACGCAGCTGGAACAAATCCAGCCAATTCTCTTCTTCCCACACCGTTTGTTCCTCTACGGGGAGGTTATACTGTTTGCTTAGGTACAGCAGAAGGAGATGTGGACAGCAGTCTTCCAATAATGGGAAATATCCACAGTTTGTGCAAGAAAAAATGTCATTTTCTAGAGAAACGACGAATGATTGAGATTCGTTATTTGCGTCTTTCGGCTGTGTGCAGTCATAGATTATGCAATCCTGTTGGTTTTGATATGTGTATTTCTTGAGAGAGTTGTTGTCTAGCATTCGGAACACTTCCCAGAGTGTCTTTGTTCGATCCGACTTGATGTAGTTGTTGAAAATGGCATATGGAATATCTGTAGTTTCGTTGATGGGTCCTGTATTTTCAGGCAATTGTGCGTCTTGGGGACTATTGAACCACGACGTGAGTATCAACACCCTTTCTTGATCTATGTTTAGCTTATTGGATGCGTTGACTATCGTTCCATCATCACCTTTAACAAAGAGTGTGTCCAGAAGTTCTTTGAACATGCGAGATTTTTCGTTTGCTGACATGATGGGTTCTGGCGTGCTGCTTGATTCTCTGGATTCCTCATCCATGATGTGTGTGTATGTTTTAATGGAGTGTCGAAGTTAGAGCGTGCATCTATAGTCTGCACCAGATATCAGACACCACTACAGTGAATGATCTGAAATGTGAAAGATCCGATTCATGTTGGATTTGGCGTCTTGCCAAACGCGGCTCATACAAAATTTATTTGGAGATTCCAACAGCTTGATTGTCTGTTTTCTATACAGGTTTAGACGTAACTTGATACTATATGCTACTAGGGGTTTATAAAATAAGAGAGATGGGATTATATATCATGAGGTTATTCGATTTTTTTATTTCTAATGAGTCTTCTACGTTCGTGTCTTTTCATTCTTTTTTTCAGTAAGTTATCGAGTAAACGAATGAATAGATCAAGATCTACCAAATCGCAAAAATGAGCAAGTTCTAGTTCTTTTGAAAAATTGGAGTTTTCAATGTTCTTTAGAATCTTCTTTTGTTCGGTACTCGGCGTGTACTTTTTTGGATTTGGTAACTGATTCTTATCGAATTCCTTAGTGAAGACGGTATTGTTGAATTTCACTGAAAGTCTTGCTGTATTTCGATCTTTCAATTCCGATAATGTTGGATTATTATTTTCATCGATGGTTGTGTTGAAATAACTCTCTGCCAAGTCTTGATTCTTGATCATGATCTTCAATTGGAAAGAGGGTGGGAATTTGGATAAATTGTAGATATTGTCCATTGCGTTAACGACTTTCATTGTATTCAATGCACACCCCAATGAGTTCAAGTCGATGCATTCGGCATTGTCGGTACAATAGACCTTGGCTGCTTGTGATTTTGCTTGTTTTTCATCTAATGTCAATTCACCAGCACTTGGACTTGCTTGGTTGCTTCCTCTTTCTTCTTTAGCGATACGATCTGAATCTTGAGAGAAGAAGTAAAGTCCATTACGGTTTCTGCGACGTCTTGGCAGGGATTGTGATTTGGCTGGTGGATGTTGTTCATCGATGATTTCTGGAGAACTTGCAGGCGATGGAGAAGCAGAAGGTGATAACATTGGATATTTAAGACTTGAATTGTAAATAGACAATATTGAAGTCAAAGAATCAGCGATATCTTTGTCCTTTTGCGAGGTACGTTGCAATTCACAGTATCTATCGAACTTCAGACTGCTTCCCAAAGCGGATTGAACAGCTATTTTCAAGTTGTTCCTTGCTTGGTGCTCCTTGTACGATTCAATGAACGAACTTATAAGATGCGACATTGACGTTAGTTGATGTCTGGGGGTTTACAAGAGGAAAAAAAGAGAGGGAAGAGGAATGGAGAGAGTGAGGTTGGAAATGGAGAAGATAGGAGGCAGACGATCATTGATACCGAGTAGAATAAAATTGAATAGAACAGATTTCGAATTACAGAGACATTTCGGAGTACAGATTAATTGTAAAGACACCTGCATGGCTGATTGATACGATGAATAGTGTTACAGAGAATTTGCGATCAGAACGTGATAATGGGCGAAGAAGTGCCACACATGGAACATATTAAGAGAACTCCGAAACATTTCGGGGACGCAGCGGGGGCTTAGAGGTGCTTTCCGAATAAGGCCTACTAATGGTGTGCATTTGGAAAAAGATCGAACAGGCCAGAATGAATTTTGATTGTCACGTACAGGATATCGAGCTGTAAGTCATTTAACTCGATGAACTGATGGTGTTGGCTGATTACAGGCCCACTTCAGGCACTGACCAGGTCTTGGTTCCTTTTGGTCTGTTGCAGTTGTGCAGTACGTTCTTGCGATAGGGTTAGAAAATAGTGGCGTTGTGTGAGTCTTGGAGAAAACCCGGGCTGTGCATAGAGCGTGCTTACGTAACGGAGTGTGTAAAAATGCGAGATGCAAACGAGAGGCAGCATTTTACCCAAAACGGCAGTCTGCAGGAGTCCTGCGGGCGGGCGGCGGAGCGGCTTCCGCATCGGGCAGGCGCTGGGCGATCCATGACGTCAAAAGGGCAGGAATAAAGCTCATTGCCGGGCGACGGCGGGGGGCCTGCGTCGTGTTTACCAGGCGACGGGGGTTCCTGCTGCCGGGCCTGTGGGGTGTCGCCGGTGGGGAATTTTTGGCCACGATCGAAGCTGCTGGAATTGTCATCGTGATAGTTCGAGAATGCGGGATCGAACAGATCCAGCCCGATGACTGATCACCCGTCAGTTTAATTGTGAGTTTGCAGGCCGAGCTGGGAGCTGGGAACTGGGAACTGGGAACGTCACAAAAACAACAACAACAACAACAGTACAGGCCTGGTACAACAAAATTCGTGGAAATCAGCGTGCAACACTTCGTTCCTGTCAAAACACTGTGAATTGACATTATTAATTGGGATCAAGGAACGATTGACAGCCGGTTGTCTTATCAAACAATCAGCCAGCTTGTGAGCCCAATTGATAACAATTCAATTGAGGGCAGCAGGCAGAGGGCGCCGAATTTCTGCAACATAACTGGCTACCTCGTCGGGCGACACACTCGATAAATTGTTAAGCTGTCAGCTGACGACATCAATTGCAGTGGCAGTCAAAATGATCTGAGCTATTATCAGCGGGTGCACACAGCCAATTTCCTGGGCTCTACTCTGGGCACCGGGCCAGTTTTTTTTTTGCTGTACCATTTTTCGTAAATTGAACTTAAAGTGCGGTTACGTAACTTTTTGATTGCCGAAAGGCCCCAATACCACGGTAACAGTACAGACAGTGCTGGTTAGGTTTTACTTTTTTAGTGCAAAAGGTGAGCCGAGTTTCTTAATTTGCAAATTACAGGAATTAAGGCGAGGATCGAGGTGTTGACAAAAATTTGCACGGTGCACGCAGGCCGGTGTGAGATCCAAGTTTACATGGAGGGCCGTAGCAGCGAGATCGATCTGCCGTTTGCCTCGACGCCGTGGGGGTACTGTTTTGACTCTTGCCAGCGTAGCGGTACTGGGGTTGGGGGTCGCTGTAGACATCTTGAGCACAGTTTGCACTTGCAAAAGGTGTTGCAGCAGAGAGCCATGAGCCATAAGCCATGAGAGAGACGCCCAGCTGGGGGGGGGG